>JAKSZP010014551.1:0-199791 GCA_022478985.1 Massospora cicadina
TTCCTTCATCTCTAGATCCCCGCTCGGATCTTTACTCTTCTCTCTGAGAGTCTTCCAATTATTGCCTTCTGCAATAATACTTGAGATAGAATGACACAATAGAAGCTTATAGTATAACTATAAACCGAATCATTATTAGTGTAAAATACTTGTTATCTTCAAACTAAGTTTTTTATTATAGTAAATTCAAGGGAATTATATAGTAGAGAATTCAGCTGTCTAACCCTCAGTTGACACCTCTTCGATATAATGGCAGCTGTTGCCATTAAATCACCCTTCCTCGTCTTGGCAGCAATGGTCTTCCCCATCCTGGCTAGGATTCCATCATTAGACATCCTCAAGACCTCAAATGGAAAGAGTTGGAAAACATGTCCCTGATGTTTTCCTCTTAATCCATGAGAACCAACCATAATTGGCTAGAAACCTGCTTAGGTAATGGTACTTATTACCCCTTATGGCAGGTCACTTCACCAACTGATCAATTTGCTAGTTGCAGGCAGCATCACTCGCCTCACAACTCACTATTCATTCCCAATCAGTTGGTGATGAAACCTGACTGATCCCAATTGGTACACCTGATAGTTAATCACTATCAGATGCCCTTATTTCGTCGGCCACTCATCCCAATGAGATCTTAGGTACTCATCCAGATCAATCCCTGATGGATATGATCAGGTAAATATCCCAAAATCTCCTGAACGTAGTTCCTCCAAAATTCGGGCCAACCAATTTCTGATTCACTTTGCCTTAGAGAATTTTCCCCTAGCGATACCAGGTAATCTGCAGGCTGGGAATATGGGCAAAAATCCCAACAACCACCCTCTCCCTATGTCACTTTAGTTCAAGCACAATATGCGCGGCTATCCTTCTTGTAATATGACTACTAGTTCCCTTATGTTGGCCTGTGCATCATGCACCACCACTCAGGAAACTAAAGAGTTATATATACTCTCTTGACACTGCGTATCAGAGCTCAACTATGGCTCCTGTTGCTCTTGTGACCCTTGTGGCTCTTGAGGTTGCATGGGTGCCTTAGTTATCTAAATTGATGGAGTTTTAGAAATCAAACTACTTCCAGTTTTGAAAATTTACACATTGCTCAGCTTTGAACAAACGGAAATATTAACTTTAAATGTGGTTTAATAATTTGTCCATCATTGGCGGTTAAACCCTAGGTATTTATGTAAGCTCCTCAGAGGTGTCATCTGCAACATCATGTGTATATACTTTTGAACCAGCAATTATACTTTTGCTTCCTCTGAAGTCATGGTAATCAGATGTCAATTTAATGCGGCGTTCATGGGGTATATAAAAGCCTCCTTTTTCAGAATTTATATCTAATCAAGCCAATATGAAAGCATTGAACTATCATAAATCTTTTTATTGATGTCTGAGTTAGTTGGGACTTGATCATTGTTTTGACCATCTACGTTATTAGGATTAATATTAGTAATATTGAAATATTGAATATTGGGCGAGGGTTTTCTGTAGGGCGTAAAAATTAATCCCTATAGTTGATCCTTTCTCATCACTATCCTCCTCATGATGGTACATAGTAAAGACTTCAAGTGCTGCGCGTAGACTCAGTAATAGGTAATATATGTGGTATCATACTTGGCGATATAATTGGTTCCTCTTATTATGACAACAGTTACAGGCCCCATCCAGATGGCCTGTAACTTCTTAGGTTGCCCTATATGCATATTTTAGAGCTTCACTTTTTGTCTCACCTCAAATATGGGATACTTAGGTCTTTGGTCAAACTTATTTGGTACTATATTATGTGATTTTATAATGTTGCTGCTGAAGTTCAACTAATTTATGACTAACTCCTCTGCCAACTCTTACTGGTATCTTTTGAGGGTGGGCGGACTATCTGTCCATCCTGCCTCAAGTTGGATCACTCAAATCATAAATGTTCCTATTTTGCTGCGTCCACAACTGGGGATAACAAGCTCAGTAACACAGCTTCTCTAATGTATAGCGCTTTGTTTAGAGTATTGTCATTATTCCTGTGGTAGCTCAACTGGTAAGAGAACAGGACTGATGCAACAAGGTGTTCAATTTTGATCTGTAGTTGACTGAAAACTTCTTTAAGGTTAATAAAAGGGTTCCATTTATTTGTTCCACAATTCTATTGGTAGATAGGATGTATTGCATGGTAAACTGCTGCTTGACTCCCACCAAGTCCATCAGGTGTCTCACAACATCTGAGTTAAAATTTGCTAACTATTGGTAATGGGCTTTAAGATAAAAAATGAGTTTAGATTCTCATTACCAAATTAAGCATTGATGAGTCAGCTAAAGAACCTTCTCAGTTACATTTGAACCTCTTCAGGAGATGGATCATATAAGTTAAAACTAGAAATTTTGCATACATTGGAACCTATGGAAGTAACTTCTGGATTGGCTTCCCAGCACTCAACCCCTTGAAAAGGGCGCCTCCAATTAGTATGGTCAAAATTGACATTGATAAAGGAGAACAATAAAGACTTTGATTTAGGATTTGGCCTGGAAAGATATGGAAGATACTGATTAAAGAAATCCAAGGAGATCTTCTTAGCAATGCATCTTGACCAACTATAGATATAAGCCTTATAATTTAGTAGAGGAAAGGGGGTGGAAGGCGAGTCGGTAGGGCATATGGCTACCAACCTGAAGGTTGTGGGTTCGATTCCCACCCTTTTCACATTGATTGGGGTGCCAGCTGAAGGAAACTATTGGCGGTTAGTAGGTATAGTAACACAAAAACCTTACCCATGACGTAACCAGAAAAATCCGAGTCCCAATCCAGAGGTGAAAAAACTTTCTATGACAGAGTTGACCCTGCTCAGGTTTCATGTCAATACTTTCTTTCTCTATTTTGGTAATGTCCATCCCCCAGTCAGCTTGCCTCAAATAAATAAAATAATTTAATAGAGGGATATATTCTATAAACTTCTCTTTTCCAGCTGCTTCAATAGTTCTTCTAATTTACAACTTCAAGCCCTTTTTTGTCTCAGCTTACAGTCTAGAGTACTGATAAGCCAGCAAAATGGTTATCACTACAGGGGCCACTGAGCTATGTACTTAAAAAACTTATTATGAAAAATGATATAATTTTAGTTAAAAGGAAAAACCTTCATATTGAGTGAGGAGTGTGATATGATGGATCAACACTTTCAAGTATGAGTTGACTCCCTTGCATCCTGAGAGATAAAATTTTGTGCCACATTTGAGTTTACCTTACCCTCTGTTGATCAAACCCAATATCAAATATATCATGATAATATTAACAATATTTAGCAGATATTAAACAGGATCAACTCTGTTGGAGGACATTCCAGTCAAACCTGAGATTCTACTGTTCCTTATACAATGCAAGGCTTATACTCCTTGTCCCTACTGCCCTAAAGAGAATTGACCATTGGAGTCAAAAGATACTTATGGAGTTTTATTCATCCAGTCATTCACCATATTTTTAAATAGTAGGAATGTACCATCACAAAGTAGATCAACAGTTAGGACTTACTTAAGCCTTGCATTCAAATGGTGTAATTTTTAAAACTCTACACCCTTGTTTGTTTATAATAACAGGATACCATTTTAGAAATATTGAACTAGTAAATGAAGCTTAGAATCATCTTGCTATGTTGGACAATGTGATTTTTTAAACTTAAGGACCCTCTCCATCAGAAAATCCAAATCTCATCCTTCTTAGGGTCACTATCTAGACAAAATCAATACCCTTCTTTGGGTGCTACAACATTGCTATCAAGAATTAGCCTCTCAAAAAAGCGCCCTGGGAACTGAAGGGCCAGAAGGTTCAGAAGGCCGCCGTGGCCCCCAAGGACCATCGGGTTTTTGATTATGGCTCCAGATAATCTTAACAAGTTTTGGAAGCAAAATGACCGAACTGCAATTGCATCTTTATGAGATCAGACTATAAATGTATCCTGAGGGTGCAAGATCCGCCTAAATTGAGTCTCATTAAATCCCAGAGTCACGCTCGATGCCTTGTTGGATGAGATAAGTATCCTTAGAGTGTTTGCCAGAGTATATAGTTATTGCCTTTCTCAACTCAAACGCACCTTCCACAGTTATAAAACTCATCTGAGTGATTGTGAGAACCAAATCCCTGCTATAGCATGTTGAGATTTAATCAATGAAAGGAACAATTAAACCTCAAGGCTTCACGTTGCTTCCCTAAATCAACATTGAGAAGAAGTTCAGGATAACTTGGAAGGGTTGCTCCAACGATTGAACCAACCATCACATTGAGACTATGAAGAGACCAAAATTTCTGATTTTGCTCCTTTTCCTGAATAAGCGCTCTCTCTAAGCATATTATAGCCTATGAAAAAACTAGATTTAGGAGGAAATCAACCCCAGGCCAATAAAGTATAGCCTCCTTCCTGTATGCTTACAAGAGTTCTATGGTGATTTATTAAAGCCAAAAGGTGAAGCATATTAACTCTTTTCAGTATATCATAGCTTGTAAAATCATGCCTCATAATATAAAGAATTTAAAATATAGGATCAATTCTATCCTGCCTTAATTTAGGAGTTTGACATTAACCAGACCCTTTAACAGTTGAAATTATCCCAGTTCTGACCACCATAAAAATGAAAAATCATTTGGCGCATTGATTAGCGCCAAAGTACACCAACGTTGAATTGGTAAATAAATTTGGTACCAAAAAGACGAACAGATAAGCAAGGTAAGCAAACTCTGATTCAAACTTTATCTTTTTTTTAAAAATTAAAGGTCCACTGAACAGAGCTGGTCTGAGGAGCAACTTCAAATGCTCCTCAAGATGGTCTCAAGGGAAAGGATTCTGAAGTGAGCTTCAAAGTTGGCGGGCATGGCCTTTTATGGTTGCCTTTGGGGCCTCACCTGAACTATTGATTAGGCCCATATGATCTTAATCAATAATCTGGGCGAGGCACAACCCAGCGCCCAAACCTGACCAAAACTAAAAATTTATAAACTTTTGACTTGATATTTTGGAAAATATAAGCTAAGTTTTGCACTGATTAATAAAAACTAATTTTTACAGACCTTTGCAAAATTTTTAAAAGAAGGAATTAATGACTACTCATCTGAATAATGGAGAGATACATACAGACTTTATCATTCAGTTCTATGCCCAGGCTCAGCCCTTGGTTACTAATAACTGAGTCCTCCTAAACAACGCTTAAACCACTGTGACATCAGCATTAAAAACTTATCACAAAAGTCCAACTATGTATGATTAGACGTAAAAGTAATTTTACTGCATCTGGGAGATCAAAGAAAACTAAAATTAAAAAACTAACTTCCACTCTGATTTCTAAGGCCTCCACCTCACCTCCCCCAGATGAATTCATGTTCATTTGGTCAGAAATCATAAAATAAAGCTTCAGCGCACTTACATCGATGAATCCCCCCCTTGGGTTGGGACCATCTAGTACTAAAAAAAAGCTTTAGCGCACTTACTGAAATGAATTCCGCCATGTTGAAAACCTGCTGAAAGAGACTTGGTGAGGAAGCGGGAAAAGGCAGTCATTAGAAAACAAGGCGCTCCATCCTGACCTTCTGTTAACATTTTGATATGCCCACATTACCTCAGATTAATTGATTATGATACATCTGCTTATCCACTAGGGATTCATACCACTAGTGGATGTGGGAGTATTTCTATTACAGTAATTATTATTATGGATTATTATCCTGAACGAATATTTAGCAATTTTCCAGGTTTTAAGCCACTGAATCGTTAGTCTTTCATTGGGGTGATCCTTCAACAAAAAACAAGAGATTAGGTTGTCATTTTTATTATTGATAACTTACTTAACTTGCAGGAATCAATCAGGCCTAGTCATCATTTGACTAAGGGGTTTATAAGTTGCTGGGCGAGTGATGTCACATGTGATAAAGTGACTTGTGAATTAGCATTTTAGGGATTGCAACCTCCTGTTTATGGATAAGATTCCATTACTTATGCGGGTTGTTACCTAATAAGGTAACTCTATGGTGTTGAGCAAAGGCGTTGAGACACATTCTTTGTATTAACCCAGAAGAGGTCACACTGAGGTCAGCAGAAAATCTGCTTGAATAATAGGAGGAAGATAATTGTTTTGTCAGCCCTGGAGGACTATTTACCAACAATAGCTACTGTTTCCAAATTAAAGATGCCAACAGAAGAGTTTTGCGCTAAATTCCTTTATAAATTTCCTTAGTTTTTTTTTAAATAAAGCAGATAAATATACAGATAAAAATACCCTATATTAAGTATTTTGATAATTTATATTGTTTTCCCTTGAGACTAAGTTGGAATGATAAGAGATCCTTTGTCTATTTTATTTTTTATCTTAGCAGACTCTGCGTGATGAAAAGGAAGAAAAACCTCTGAACCTAACCTTAGGTTAAATTCTACAGAAGAGGGAAGGAAGCCCTACCAACATTTTTAAAGAATTCAAGATTAGAACAGGCGCCAGCTTTGCGTTAAACCTATTAACCATCTAGGCTAGAAGAAGCTTAACCAGAGTATAGCCTTTATAATGTCACTTCTCAATACAATATACTATTAATAATTAAATCCACGCACATACAAGCGACCTGTGCAGTTAAACAGGGAGCTGAAGTGAGTACTATCAGAAAAGAGTAAACGGCTCCTAAAAATTTAATATTGTGGTGTTCACTACAGGAAGTAGCTAATTTTATGCCATATTTCATAAGAATACTGTATCAACCATGTCTTATAACAAAGAAATATGAAATCTTTGGGCTAAACTTGAAACCATTAGCAAGAATGCGCTCAACTCGGCGTCACATTCCAATTTCAATGCACTGGAGGAATGGGTGATAAGGCCAAGGAAGTGGCCAAAAAATTGGAAAAATAAGAAAAATCTTAATAGAAATGTCAACTCCTTGAACGCAAGGAGGATAATCTAAATAAGAAAAGTTATCTTGAAAGGCAAGTGAGAAGCATCAAAAACAATTATGCCAGATTACCAAAAATATAACGCAACTATTGAAATGCATAGAAGAACTGGAGAAACACAAATGTGATTGCATGAAAATAGAGGAAGAAGAAGCTGATAACATGTTTGAAACTCCATTTAGGAAGATCCCACTACCCAGAAATATGCCTGGGTCATTTATGGAAATTTCAGAAATGACCTTATAAGAACTACTATGGTCAATCAGTTAGTTGGGCAGGAATCTCCTGACAGTAGAGTCACAGTTTCAATTTTGGAGCACACTGAAAATGCCCACGTTCCATCTAGATACCCCCAGCATTTTTCCAATTATTAGAGATGGTGATGTTCAGATTTAGTAACTGACAAAAGGCAATGACCGTTATGTACTGCCTGAACTCCAATTGTCAGAATCTGGTATTACCCCATCTATATGGGGACACTTGGTCTTATAATGAGGTTAAGGAAGACATTATGATAGGATTCAGAAGCCCTACGCGGTTGTCTAATCACAAGCAGGAATTTAGGGCATTCACAGCTGAAAATATGAGACTCTAGCAGCTTTTGCAGATTATACTAGGAATCACAGATCCTGGCCAGTGCAAAAGTGTTATTATATTTTGAGGCACAAATATTGATGCAAGCTGAACTTTGGCCCTATTAATAAATGCACCAAACAATGTCTTTAGCGCTAGCGACTCAGATGTCCACATCTCAGATGGTGGATCATCTTAAAATGCTAGGAGCGGCCTTTGAAGCGCCCAACTGAGACTTCAAAGTTATTTAGACCTGAGCCCAATTAACTATGAAATTCACCGAGGTGAATAAGGTGAATATAAAATTGAGTAATAATGAAAAACAAGCCCAAAGTACAAAAAACGAGCTGACAAGATGCAGATTGCAGCCATCAAATTGGGAGACCTGGACATTTAGCCGCTCAATGTTGGAGCAAGAAACCCAAAGAGCAATTCACTCTTGTACAGGAGAAAGAAAAAAATTAGTCAAGAGTTGAGAAAAAGGACCCATGGTATAGACAAGGAACAATCTGGAATTGTGGACAAATCTTTTCCTCCTGATATATTGAATGAAACATAGCTAATTCTGAACGGTTTGTAGATTATGAAACAAACAATCCGCTCTTTCAGATTGTTAATTTGGACGTGAACGCCATAACCCAAGCCATAGCACAGGGATCACCCCCAAAATTATGAAAGAAGTGGCTCAGCAATAAGCTCATTAACTAGCAGACAAGATTAGATCCACTGAGAACTAGAGGATTCATCAAATATGGATTAGATGAGGCAAACGTATCTCTCCCCATTAGCACAAACAAGTAATCTTTCCCTGTTTTATCCATGCAACTAATTTAAACTCTCAATTTGTGAATAATTCTTTTATCCACTCAGTAAATAACTTATTACAATACTCTGGGTGCACATATGCAGATATTATAGTTAATCAAGTGAGAGTATGGGCAATAGACAGTGGAATGCCCATCAACATCATTTTAACTAAATTGATGAAATGAATGAAGATTTCTCCGGATCTAGAACACCAGAAGGAATATGGAATGGTCATAACAGATATTACAATATCCTGTGGAGCTTACAATGTGCTGCTACACCAGTTCAGATTGCTTGTGGTATCAGCTCCCACCATGGTGTTGGATAATCATAGTTATGACATACTTATCAGGGTGGAATTCACAAGGAATTATTGAATAAAATGTGATTTTGAGGAGAATACTCTGACGATTTTGGGGCTTACCCTGCCCTTAGTATATCAATGGGAAGGAGAACCACCGCTGACAAAGAAGAGCAATTTTAAACTTGATTTACAATGATGGCATCATTCCCATCCAGTAAAATCTGGTTGAACAAAAATGGAGGAAATTGCCAAAGGAGATCATGGAAAATTGTGTGATACCCTTGAGAATGAAAATGACAAACACTATACCACCAGGAACACAAATAATTGTTAACACAGGGTTAGCACTAAATAATATAGATCAATTATATGGAGAAGTCATCACCTCTGAAGAAAATTGAGAATCAAGCCACAGGTAGCGCTGGGTATTATTATGTTGGGACACAGATAATAAGTGTGCTACTGAATAATATGAGAGAAAAACTGATAAGGATAGAGAAAAATCAATATATAGCGTTTTTAAATTTAATAATGAAGGCATAAATCTTTAAATTACATGACTACAGAATGTTAACTGAGATGGGATTACCAGAGGATGTTGCTGAAAGTGTTAACATATTGGTCAATTGAGAGAAGCTTACTGAATTATCAGAGCAGAAACAAGAAGGTGTGCTCTGATTATTTGAGAGAGATTAGGAGATATTTGCTCTAGATGACCACAACCTGGGATATTTGTAAACGTGATCTACAAGGTCAACGCTGGGGAACACCCACTAATAAGGATGAGACTGGTTCGCTGGTCTAGAGCTGCTTAAGCTGTGGCCATTGAAGAAATCAGCAAGCTAGTTGAGCATGAGCTCCTCATTCCATTGTCAAGTCCATGGGTGACTCCAGTCCAAATTGTTAATAGAAGGACAGATCAAATCAAAAAAAGATTACATCTGATCGAACAAAATCACTAAGAAGGATTCTCTTGGATGCTGAGGTTTGATGATACACTCAATTCCCTAGGGGGATATCAGGTACGTTTTGGTGATGGACTTGATTTTGAGTTATCATCAAATTGATTTGCTAAAGGAAAATCAAGAAAAATGTGCGATAAATAATGCAAAGGGACTGTATTAGCTGACTTAAATGCCCCAGGAATTTTGCAATGCATCGGCAACATTCCAGAGAGCAATGGACTCTATCCTTATTGCTTTGAAGCTATCATGAGCTTTAATATATATGGATGAGATCAATGTATTCAGCGGGACCTTCACAAACAACTTGGAGCACTTAAAAGAAGTGTTAAAGCGCCTGGTGATGGTGAACTTGTATATCAAGCTGAGGAAATGTCACTTTTCTAGGAAAAAACTTGAGTACATAGGTTTGTGATAGACTCTAGTGGTCTGCAACCCCTTCCACATAACATTATGAAAATAAAAAAGATGTTGATCCCAATGAGCATTATAAATATCCTAGTAGTTGTTAGGATGATCGGCTAATATTGCCAATTAATAGAGGATTTCAACAGAATCACGGAGCCATTATTCCACTTATTTAAAGTTCAGAAAAAAGGAATTATGTGGAACATTAAGGCCTAAAATCATTTGATGAGTTATGAAAATATGTGATGACGTACTGCTTTAAAGTACCCAGATTTATATGGGAATTTATCTATTATCTTGATGTTTCATTGGTGGTGATTGTTATAATTTTGATTCAAGTGGATAGAGATGGGGAAGAACATCCAGTGGCCTATGTAAAAAGAACACTAATGCCAGCGGTAAGAAATTATACTGTGATGGAGTGTGAATGCTTCATAGTGACCTATGCATGTAAGCAATTCTGAGTGTATGTCCATGGAACACAATTTAAAGTGGTGGATAACCACTCATTTTTATGCTGAACTCATAACCTGAAGGAACCAGAGGGGCGATTAACCCAAAAAAACTTTAAGATTGCATGCCTACAATTTTGAGATAATACACTGGACTGAAGCAAATCATCATAATGCTGACGGATTATAAAGATTGCCTACTGTCTAAGTTGCTTATCATCAAGAAGATGAGTTATTCCAGAGAATGATTGAAGGCAATATCAAGAGCGAGCCCTGAGAATTTTAAAGTCACTATAGGAAGTGATGTAAACTCTGAAATAGTAAAATTGACAATTGTACAAAGTAATTGATGGAAAACAATTTTTATTCCCAAAGCCATCAAAACCTGAGATTATCAGAGCTACACATAAAGTTGCCAGCCATGGCGGCCCAAGAAAACCATGGACTATGTTAGTCGGGACTATTGCTGGGAATATGATCAACTATGTGTAACGATTGACAAATTGTACATGAATCTCATAAGGTTGGGAATTATGGAATTCGTGTGCATCAATAGTTGCAATTCCATTATTCTGAGTAGGATTTTCCTATTTAGATCAATAACAGAATAAACTAAATAAAATCGTTTATTTAATTGGTTGTGCGTTCTGAGGCTCCCCTCCATTTCTCCGTTGAGTTGCCTGGATGCCATCAATTACAGAGGCTTTTGTGCCCCTCATTACCCACAATTCATTTAGCCTTTTTAGGAAAAGTATTTCAAAGCAAGGTCAGCCCCATTGAACCTCACTTTGGAATTCTATTCTGACTTCAAGTCTACTCCCAATAAAGGCCACTATTCACTGGATTTGTTTATTTAATTTATTTATTTAAGCAAGAATTGGGGGTGTGAATGGCGGTGCGATGAGGAGGAGAGGAAGGGGGTGGATGCGCCAGGATCCTCTTGAGAGTGGCCTTACCCTGGTGAGAGGGGAAGGAGCCAGAGTGGCCCAAGGTGACAGAGGCCAGTTGACCTGTCCTCAGCCGGGTAACCCTGAGGCGACAGAGGCCATAGGGATGCACCTTGGCCCAGGGGCCCAAGGTGACAGAGGCCGGTGCGCTGCACCTCAGCCTGGTATGCCTGGCAAGGCCGTCCATTTGGACAGGACCATTTGGAGTTGGTATGGCCACATATGGGGGTGGTGGTTTAAGGCTGGTGGCGGCTGGGCCTTAGGAGCCCCATCTGTTACACTATGATTATGCTATCTACCTGACCTGTTGCATGGAATGCCAACTCCACAAGCCACATAATATAACAGGAACCAGCTATTTAATCTTAGGTTCATATGGCACATGGTGATAATAGATGTGATGTGACCCCTGCATATCAGTACAGGAGGAGAAAAATCATCATAGTGGCAATAGGCCATCTGACTAGATGAGTATAACAAAAGTCTTAAACAAAGTGGATGCTACAAGCATGGAGAGATTTATCTTGGACTAAGTGGTGTACCAGCGTGGATGCCTGCAAGATTTATTGAGCAACAATGGAACCAATTTTGTCTCCTATGTGATCCCAAGGATGAATAAACTGATTTTGACTGAGAAATGTTATCTGTTTTCATATTTACTAAAACAAATGGAATTGTTGTTAGACATTTTCCCTTGCCACTAAGGAGTAAGAATGTTGCAGGTCAAATTCAGCTGAAAAGGGGAAATGTCAGCTATTTGCAATTCTCCAATGCCCTTTGAAGTAATTTAAATGATAATGTCAAGAATATTGGCCAAAAGACCCTGGCTGATTCTTGGTTGAATCCCATAAACTGGGGTAACACCAGTTCAAAACCCACACGGGCACACTTAGTAAAATCAAACAATCAGATTTTGCCAATTGCACAATGGACTTTGGGGAAACCAGCGGAAGGTACTCCCCCAACCAGCACCAAGTCCTTCACCACACCTGCGCAGGGGCCACCCCCATTTATAGGCGTGGTGGCAGGCCCCTGAGGTGAGAATATTTTCTTGAGAGGTGATTGGTTGGGGTATATTAAAACCCTGCCGCATGGGTATATTCTGCCACAAAACCCCAACGTCCGTTTTCCCAAAATCAACTCACTTTCCCCAAGATCTGATAGGATCAAAACCCATATTTCCTAATTTGGAAGCATTTATGCTATTCCAAACTTATCCTCAAATTCCCTTGACCCTCAAATTACTTTAAATATGAAATAGTCAGATGTAGAGGGTCATCATTTTTCTCCCTATCGTTCTCCTAATAAAATTCATAGGAACCCAATTTTATTAAGAGTTTTATATTAAATTTAAATTTATTTAAAAACTTTTGTGGAAACTCAGCCGGCGTGAAGCACCAGCAAGCAACAATCAGATGGTTTCCTACAAAATGGTGCTCAATACAGGGTACGCCTGTATACCATAAAATGATTTCTCTTCTGGAATAAAGGCTAGGTGCTTTATAGAACCATCTAGCCAGTGCTTTGGCTCTCATCAAAAGGCTTGAGCAGAACTATCCTCAAGGCCCTCATGGGCCCACTCCTATTATGGTAAAACCTCCATTCAGGGACAAGTTTACACCTGGTGAAGGCATTATCGCCTCCTTCCTGTATGTTTATGAATCTGAAATGGAAGGAGCGACTGATCATCAAAAAATCAAGTTTATTCTTCCCTGCTTGAGTCAGATGGCTCAAGAAATTATGGTTCCTCAATTAACCACACTTACCACCTGGGCGGAGTTAAAACAAACGCTTATTGACGAGTTTGGTTCCATGCAAAGTTTAGAACGATTAAAACAAGCCTTTATGTGCCTTAGCCTATAAGCAGGGGAATCAATCCCCTCATTTGTTGAGCTATTCTACAGCAAAGCTCAACCTCTGCTACTGGAAAAACTGCTTCCTCTAGATGACGCCATTGTTTCTATAGTAGCTAGCTTAGCGTTGTACCCCTCTTTAGCCATGCATATCTCCTCAGTTAAGCATACCTTTAAAATGGTACAGGATATCAAAGAGGCCTTACTAGCAGTGGCTGACTTCTATGAATCTGAACCTCTGAAAAAAGCTCATAGGTGAGAATCAACTCTATCCCCTCCAGCCTCTTCCATGGCTGTATCACTATGGAATCCGGTTTTTGCAGCACTTCAGCGACCAATTACTCCTCCCCATGTGAGGATAGCCAGAAAATATTGGCAGTTATAGGGCAACACTCCCTCTAGCTTCAGGTTCAAAGTTCAGCCGGAGAAGGCAGTTATTGCTTTGCCTGGTTCCTCTCCACCTGAGCAGTCTACTAAGGTGAATAACGCATTACACCTACCTAAGCCGCTGCCTCAACCTTCCTCAGCCTCAACTTCGGCCACCCCTAGTTCAAAACCTGCCGTTATGGGGCAGCCTAAGCTGATCTCTCCTAAGGCAGCCACCAAAGCCATTACACTTCCATCGTTGTCCCCAAAACCTGGTGCAGCCACGATGCTCCCTTCCAAAAGAAAACGGGTAGATCAGAGCGATAAAACTCTTCCCTGTGAGGAGATTAAGCCTGTTTATCAGCCTCCTTTTAGTAACTCGATGAGGTGCATTGACAATCCCTTGAACGATGAGTCTGAGGGGGGCGATGAAGATTTAGGATATTATGTTTTGGGTGCTCCAATGGAAGTGCAGGTTCCAGATAGGTTGAGGCCTGAACAGATTGATATGGCCATAATACCACGATGAACTTATCTTCAACAGCTGTTTAGGTTTTCAGAGGTGTTCAATACTACTAGTGATGCTGACCAGCTTATTGGGACAGTGCTCTGCTCCACTCAACAGGTCCATACCCTCAAATTTATAAAAGATAACTACCCTGCAATGGCTCAACGCCTTGCCTCCACTCTCCGTTGAAGGAGGTCCTCTCCCTCCCCACTACTTTTGGTACCATAATAACTAAAGTAGAGGTTGGAGTCAACAAAGTGCGTGTTTTATCCATTTTTGATACGGGCGCCCCAGTAAACATAGTCTCATCAAAGCTCATCAACAAAATTAAGTTGGCGCCTGACCTGGACTATTCACAAGAGTATGGTACTGCAAGACCTAATAATACGTGAGCTATTGGAGCTTACTATTTTCTACCCATATGAATTGGGAAGCTCCTACTGGCTGCCCCTGCTGCAGTATTAAACAATAATGTTTACGACCTTCTCATTGGCACGCAATTCATGATTGAGTATGATGGAATTATTGATATGAAACAGGTATTTCTCTTCCTTCTAAACTATGAAGCTCCTCTAGTCTTTACCAATGATGAGCCTAAGAAGAAGGAATATACATGTGTAGTTGAGTATCCTTCTTCTGCCCTCACCCTTACATATACCACATCTGGACAAAACACTTAGAAGCAGCCTGACTCTGTGAATGGCTTAGAGGGAATTCCATTGTATGCTTCAGAGGAGGCAGTAGTCAAAGCGGGTGAACAAAAGGTGATAGACACCAAGTTTACTATGAAAATCCCCCGCAACTGCCTTCTGCACTTAACTAGTATTGATGGAATCAGCCCTGTGGAACCTCAGGTGTTGCCAGGTATCCTAGACCCTGCCAACCAGCGACCTATCAACCTTCTTCTGGGGAATTCACGAACAAGGACATGATTGTAAAAAAGCATCATTGAGATTGGAAAAGCCCTGTTGCTTCCCATTGACAACATTAACCAAGTCCATTATATTGAGTCCATGCTAGATATGGAACTACCCACTGACCAAATAATATGCTCTTTGCCCAGCGTTCAGATTTCTGATGACCTAACTCCTGATGAACTTAATAAAGTTCATTCCTTACTGGAGTCCTACAGTGACATTTTCTCCAAATCAGATACTGACTATGGGAATATGAAGGGCTGGCGCCACACTATTGATGTTGGTGATGCCAAGCCTATTTGATCAAAGCCTTATCAGAAATCAAAAGTTGAGGAGCTCCAGATAAGGGCGGAGATTAAACAGCTACTGGACGCGGGCCTGCTGGTGCCTTCTTAAAGTCCCTGGTCATCCCCACTAAAACTCATAAAAAAGAAGAGTGGTGGACATCGAGTAGTTATGGATTACCGCAAACTGAATAGCCTCACTAAGAAGGACAGTTACCCAATCCCTAAAATTGATGATGCACTGGCCCAACTTTCTGGGTCCAAGTACTTTTCTGACATGGACTTGGCTAGTGGATACTGGCAAATGGACCTCTTCCCGCAAGATCATGAAAAGTGTGTGCTCATCTGCAGTGAGGGTCTCTTCCAACCTACCTGACTACCACAAGGGTTGTGCAATGCGCCCGCATCTTTCCAGCGAGCCATGAACCATATCTTGCAGGATCTGAAGCTTAGTTGCGTAATTGTATATCTAAATGATATTACCGTCTTCTCCTGAACTTTCAATGAGCATCTTTCTCATTTAAAAAAGTGTTCCAACGCTTAGGGCCTCTCACATTATACTAAAGAGCTCCAAATGTAAATTCTTCCAAAAGAAGTTGGATTTCCTAGGCCACGCCATTTCCTCAGTTGGGATCCAGCCTCTCAAAGATAAGGTCGAGGCGATATCCAAGATGCTTGCTCCAAAAACCCTCCGCAATATTCAGGTGTTTTTTTGGGTATAATGGGTACTACCATCAATTTATCCCCAAATTCGCTCAGCTCAGTGAGCCCCTTGTACGACTCTTAGCTAAAAACACCCCTTTCCATTGGGGAGTAGAAAGATAAGCTGCTTTAGAAATGAAAAAAAAGCTGTTGCAGCAACGGCCTATCCTGAAACACCCTGATTATAGTAAACCCTTATGTTGTTTACTGATGTTTCTGACTACGCGGTTGGAGCTATCTTGGATCAACTGGATGAGCATGGGGTTGATCATTCCGTTTCATATTTTAGCAAGTTGCTCTCTAAGGCTGAACGCAACTATAGCGTCATGGAGAAGGAATGTCTGGCCGTTCTGCTTGCTGTTAAACATTAACGACTTTTCTTATATGAGACCTAATTTAAAGTAGTCACTGATTATGCCTCTTTAAACTGGTTACAAAATATGAAGGATCCCACTGGGTGGCAAGCACGCTGGGCTTAATGCTCCAGCACTATGATATGACCATTATACACCGAGCTGGGACAAGCCACATGAATGTCAATGGGTTGACTCAGTTGCCCATCCTTCATTTAGATAACAATGAAGTGGAGCGGTTACATGGTCTTCTAATGTCCCCTGATGCTTGGGAGAATGAGGATGAGCCAGTTCAGAAGATGCTATCTCACCATTCCCATAACACAAAGGTGGATAATGGCCTTCTATAAAAGAAAGTGGGGGGTGAACTGTTACCCTACCTCCGACCTTCAGAGCGAGTACCAATCATTATGGAATCTCATGCCCTCCTAGGAAATAGTGGAGTGCGGAAAACCTATGAATGGGTAAAAGAACGTTACTATTGGGAGGGAATCATGAAGACCATTGGTGAAGTCTTGGATGCTTGCTTAAAATGTAAGAAGCAGTCCAACTTCAAAACAAAGTATAAATAACAGCCTACAATTTTTTAACAGCCTTTCCACACAATAAGTCTCGATGTGGTTGGCCCCCTTCCTCAAACAACATGTGGAAATCGCTTTATATTGGTTGAAATTGATCACTTTACCAAATGGGTTGAGGCTGTGGCTATCCCAGCTCAGATGGCTAAGGCCACAGCCTCTTTTCTTCACCAATATCTTTACCCAACATGATTGCCCCCAAGTTTTGCTCTACGATAATGGTAAAAACTTCACCTCCTGAGTGGTGAAGATTCTCGTGACTTCCATGGGTACCCAACAGCTCTTTTCCGCCCCTTACAATCCTTCAACCAATGGAACAGTGGAAAGAGCAAATGGGACGCCAGTTTAATTATTACAGAAAATGGCTACCTTAGATCCCCTTCACTGGGATCAGTACTTACCAAGTGCCCTAATGGATACCATATCAGCTATCATCAAGTACTCTAAATGTCGCCTTTCTGAGTATTGTATGGGCGAGAACCTAAGGTTCCAGCTTTACTTGCAGAGGATATCTTCACTAATAAGACTGATCATGTTCAAGCTATAAAGAAGCTAGCCCAGCATAACATAGAGTTGCAATCTGATGCAATGACCAACTTAGCACATACAGTCACAAAGGAGGGTCAAGCTGCAAATGAGCTCCGGGCCCCTCTTCCCTCTTTCCAAGTATCAGACTTGTCTCTTTATTATCATAATTGTATCACCCCCTGAAGGGAGAAGCTTGGGTCCATCTGGGAAGGGCCATTATCAATTATTTATAAGTGATGGGATGTGTACTCAATCAAATCCCTTACCTCCAGAGTTACCATAAATTGAATACATGGAGGCTTTCTCTAGCCTTATTCTCCTCCAACATTCTTGAGGGGGGTGATGTTGAACATTTTCCCTTGCCGCTAAGGAATAAGGATGTTGCAGGTCAAATTCAGCTGAGAAAGGGAAAATGTCAGCCATTTTGAAATTCTCCAATGCCCTTAAAAGTAATTTAAATGATAATGTCGAGAATATTGGCCAAAAGAACATGGCTGATTCTCAGTGGAACCCTGTAAACTGGGGTAACACCAGTTTAAAACCCACACGGGCACATTTAGAAAAATCAAACAATCAAATTTTGCCAATCGCACAATGGACTTTGCAAAAACCAGTGGAAGGTACTCCCCCAACCAGCACCAAGTCCTTCACCACACCTGCGCAGGGGCCACCCCCATTTATAGGAGTGGCGGCAGGCCCCCAAGGTGAGAATATTTTCTCAAGTGGTGATTGGTTGGGGTACATCAAAACCCTGCCGCATGGGTATATTCTGCCACAAAACCCCAACGTCCGTTTTCCCAAAATAAACTCACTTTCCCCAAGATCTGATAAGATTGAAACCCATATTTCCTAATTTGGAAGCATCTATGGTATTTCAAACTTATCCTCAAATTCCCCTTGACCCTCAAATTACTTTAAATATGAATTAGTCAGATGTAGAGGGTCATCATTTTCTCCCTATCTTTCTCCTAATAAAATTCATAAAAACCCGCTTTTTATTAAGAGTTTTATATTAACTTTAAATTTATTTAAAAACTTTTGTGGAAACCAACCGGCGTGAAGCACCAGCGAGCAACAATCAGCTAGTTTCCTACAATTGTAGAATGAGTCAATGGAATGCTAGCCACGATGCTTGTAAAATTAGGCACAAGGAAAAATTCTGCCTCATAACTTACAAAAGTTCAGTTACATTTGTCTACAATATCAGTCACCTTACAATGACAGGAAAAACGTTGTTTTGAACTACTATATAGATGAAGGGTAGCATTACCACCAATTATGTATTCTGCCATAGAGCTAGCATTAGTGATGAGTACCAATCAATACCTGAACTGACTGGCAAGTAATATGATAAAACTGCAATTTCAGGCGTTTGGTACCACCTTGAAGAAAAGGATTAAACTAAATATGACAGATGAAAAGAACTGACCAGTGATACAAGAGTATCATATGGGGTATAGGACAGCCTATTGCAACACCCATAGTTTTGATAGAAAATACAAGCTGGATTCTTTGTGGGCAGGTCCATTTGAGGTGATTATCAAGTTAGCAACTGATTCTTATATAATTAACATCACGTATGGTCATATAGTGAACTGGGTCCATACTAAATATCTCAAGTATTGGATCTAGGGGATAACAAGTTGAAATGTTCCCAAAAGACCACTGAACCTACAAAATCAGGTTAAGTCCTGGTGTTGGTCAAGTCCCAGGAGAGGACCACTGAACCATGATAGGTGGTTAAGCCTTAAAAACAGACCTCTGAGCCACAATAGCTGGTTAAGTAAAAAATCGCTGAATTAGAGTAGGAGAAACGAAAAGATGGACCTCTGAACCTACTTATATGTTATTTTTTATTGTAAAAAAGAGAAAAAAAACCATAAGGAATAAAATACAAAAGATTTAAGATAAATATCATAAAGAACTATATATAAGAAGATAAGATGCATAAAATATACCAAATATCAATTTTATTTCATTATCAAAGACATCTGGTTATGTTCCCTTATCTTATTGGTAGGACCAACTCAGGTTTAAACTGGTCCGCCATGAGTAGTCCTGAAGCGGTGAAATGAATGGGCATATAAGCAGATTCAAAATTGGTTAAACTAATTCACTGGAAGAAGACCCTAAAAAGTGAAGCCCAGCCTGAAGGAATACAGAGACCAAGGAAGCGGAGAAGCCACCTGAGAAGATCCTTCAAGTGACAAAGTGTCATAAAACCCTGATATGGGGGAAAACATGCTTTCCAGACCTTTTATTGGCAAGAAAGACCAAACTAGGCTGGCAAAGCATGGGGACGTGGGAATTCCTCTCTGTGGAGGTGGCAGTGAGGAGGACACAGAATGAAAATGTGCTAAGAAGAAGGATTACCCAGAGATGCAATGATCAAGAAACGAATATTGACTACAGAGATCCAATTTAAATCATAATGGCGGACTCAGTAAAAATTAGAGCATCGTATGCCTCCAAAAAAACCTTCATCACTGGATAATCTGGTCAAGCGTGAAGATGTGTTAAGATTTCGATATGCCACATTACCCAGCTTAATCAATTATAATACATCAGCTTGTCCACTAAGTTCATCCGCTAATGGATGCATGAGTTATTGATTATATATGATAACTATTGTCTAAAGTATTATCCTGAACAATTATTTAGAAATTTTCCAGGTTTTGATCCACTGGATTGTTAATCTTTCATTGGGGTGATCCCCAATAATAAACAAATAGTTATGATGTCAATATATTATTGATAACTTTTTTAACTTGTAAGAGTCAATCAAGTTTAGTCATTAATAGACTAAAGGGTTTATGAGTTGCTGGATATTGATGCTAACTGTAATAAAGAACTTTATGAGTTAACATTTTAGGAATTGCAACCTGACGTTTATAATTAAGATTTCCATTACCAATGCAGGTTGTTACCTAGTAAGGGCGACTTTATTGGGTTAATAAAAGGCATTGGGAACAAACTTCATCTCAACCCAGAAGAGGTCGCACTGAGGTTGGCAGGAGAATCCTCTTGAAACTAATGAGAAGATTAACGTTTCATGCAACCCTGGAGGGTTGATTCATTGGCAATAGTTGCGTTTCAAATTGTGGCGCCAACAGAAGTGTTGGACGCCTATTTTCTTTATAAATTACCTTGGTTTTTTAAATGAAGCAGATAAATATTATTTTGTTAAAATACTTGCATATTAAGTACTTTGATAATATAAATTGTTTGCTCTTAAGGCTAGAATTAGAAGAATAAGAAGTCCTATGTCTATTTTATTGTTATCTCCGCAGACTCTGTGTGATGAAAAATGAAGAAAACCCCTGAACCTAATCTTAGGTTAAATTCTAAAGAAAAGGGAAGAAAGCCCTATTAATACTGAAGAATTCAAGACTAAGACAAGCACCAGCTTTGCGTTGAACCTATTAACCATCTTGGCTAGAAGAAGCTCATTTAGAGTAATAGTATTCATGCTATTAATTCCCAATAAAATTTAATTTGAACAGTCTAAACAACTCACAAACAAGGAACCTATGCAGTTAAATAAGTAAGCTGAAGTGAGCTACTATCAAAAAAAATAAAAAGCTTCTGAAAGTTAACACCTTCCTATCACGTCTCAGTTACCTTGATTGTTCCTATTTAAATTTTAAATTTTATTAGGGGAAGGCTGACCAGGGGACGGACACTTCCAATAAGACATTAAAAACCAAAACACCAGAGAGAGGAGGGCACCCCAGAGATGCAAACTCTATCTCCTGTTGCCAGCGGGAAGGTCAAGAAAATGGGAGGGGTAACCTGTGCAGGGGCTGGTGCTACTTTTGAGCACGTATGTAGGAAAGGGTCTGAAACTATGAACCAAACCAGGAACCAGGATGAGACCAACTGGCGGCGACGTGGGGGGAGGTACTCAAACATCTACACTTGAAAGTGGGCCACTAAGTGCGACTGAACCGTCATACAGCTTCTTGGAGAGTAGGGGTGGATCATGAAATAACATCTAAGACCATCGTGTGTATAGTCCACATAGCAATTGCAACTACTAAGGCATGGAGGGAAGGCGGAGTAGGGGAAGCCATGGATAAAGCAAACATGTCCTTAGACAGGCTGAAGGGCCGTGCCTGATCCTGGCAAAACAGACGTTGCACCTCGCGCCATATCACTTTAGATGGAGGGCACTCCTCCAGTCAGTGAACCAGAGTTCCATACTGGCCACACATGACAGGATGAGTGCAAAGTGTTAGAGCGTTTGGTATTATGGTATACCCGTCTCAAGCAGTGCCACACATGGGAACAAATATGTGGCTGCAGAAGAGGGTGGTGGGCATACATCCAAATGGTTTTTGGGTATCAAGGGGGTAGGGGACGTCCATCATTTCCAGGTATTCTACCCTGGTCATGTTTGGGGGTCACATGGGTATTATTCCGTTCAAAATGGGAAGTCCTTGTACCTCCTGGGTGAAATGAGGAGAGAGCCGCCCCCTCTGGGCAGTGTGCCCACAGATGCGAATTCTCCACTAAGTGCTCTGCATAAAGAGGAGGATCCTTTTGAAGTGGGGCGACGTCCCATGTGTGTCATGAAAATAGCAGAAGAAGTTTAGACTGGCCTGCCAGTCAGGATGCGTAAGTACCCAAAAAGCAAGCCAGAATGCCAGAGGCATTGCTGCATGTATGACGTTGTATAGAGCTGGGCATTGGGAAATGATCAATCGTTGGTGCAGGGTAATAGTGAATAACAACTTAATAACGAACCAAACGGAGACTGTCCTGGACACTGGAGGTCTTGCTTCAGGGGGTGGTACCACAGGTATGATTTCTATAAGGTCACTGATAGGTGGGGTTAATTCAACTGGGGAAACAAGGAGGCGGATCCTTGCTCGGAGATGGTGGATGTAAGGCCACAGGATCCCAGTATATTGTTGGCGAAAGTTTGTAATGACAGGGTTGAATTGCCAGAAGTATCTAGCTCGCTGAATCCAGTTTATGACGGTAGGGGCCATAGTGACCATCAATACTGGTAGAGCCCATCCAGTATAAGGACCAATGGGTCACCTGAGAAAAGCCATTGGGAATGCGGTCAGAAGGTATCAATAAAAATCAAAATTGATAGTTTTAAGGCAAATTTTTATTGCAAAGGAAAGTGAAGAAAATTGACCAACAGTTTTATCAGTGCGATGCATCTAATTAAATAGTGGTCAATTGATGTGGGGACAAGCTGGGATTGAGACCCTCAATCTCAACCTAACTGGCGAATTATTTGGGAATGGGTCAGATAAGTTCACTGGGAACTGACTTTAAAGAATTTGGCAGTAGGCCGAGTCGTTGTCAGTTCAGCCTCAAATGCCCAAACTGAGGCTCAACTGCATTTCCAACAGTTGGAACGATGGCATTTAGCCCAATGAGCATCGGGGATCCCCCAAGGCCACCCCACATAGGGGCAGTCCCAATTGGTTGGTAATGGGTTTGGGATGTTCAACCCGCCCACGCCCAGTTGCTGGGCTGTTCGTTTGGTCAAAAGTGTTGCATTGGCTGCAATGCCCGATTTTCTGGAAGGGAGTTATAAATTCTCATCAATGGTGTCCGATGCTACTACTTGCACGCCAGGGATCATACCCAACAATTTCGGAGGGGTAAATTTCAAAAATCGTGGTGTTGGCTGAATCAAAACTGTCACCAATTCTGGCCAATGAATCAATCTTCATCCCTTTTTGACTATGTGGAATCTGATCATTGGGCTTGTTACCACCTGCTTTTGAACCAATTGACTTCATTTTGGCAATCTCAGTGCAAATTTCCCTGATTGAATGTACTAATTCTGCCAAGGTGAGTGTGGGCACTGGGGGAGGAATCTGAAGAGGGAGGGCTGTTACCCAGCACTCGTCTACCACATGGGCGAGGTCGCCCTGGGTAACGAGGGGTACAGCCACCCTCTTCAGTACCTTCTTACTCGGAAATGGGAAAAAAGCCCAATCAACACACAGGGGACATTCCACGGGACTTACATTACCCTTTCCTTTTTCCAAAGGAAGGGCACCACCACCAGGAAAATGCATGAGGGCCACATTCTTGTACGCCTTGGGTAACTTGATCGCCATTACAGTCACAATTTTTTTTGTGGGGGGGGGCAGGGAGATTTGGGGTGGGATTTGTGAAATGCTTCAACCAGTTCTATGCAGTTGGCACAAATGCAAATTAAACCCAACTGTTCTTGTAAGCTGGATACCCTTTCCAAGCCACAAGATATTAAATGGACTGGCGGGACTTACGGGATGCCAGGATATTCTCCACCTCAGCCTCTTCCACATTTTCAGTAAATGATTGGCTCAGGATCTGTGGGAACCGTGCCCTTAAAGGGTGACAACTGGGAATTGTGAAAGATGGGGTGCTGTTTCCAGTGAGCTGGAAGCTTTAACTGGAACGCACCGTTTCCCAAGAATTCCTCTACCAAATGGGGATCTGAACGCTTACTTGCAAACTTATGGGAGGTGACTTGCATTAGCAAATGAAATGTATCAAGCATAACATAGGAGCCCACAGTTATGTCATGACCTGGAAGCTGATTATGATTCAAAAACCGCTTGTAGTCTCCAATAGCTTTGGTGAGGTGTTCCCACACTAAGGATTGAGTAGACCTAATATGTTAGCATGATCTGCGGCAGCTTGGACCTAGAGCCGCAAGCAGGGTCTGACTGAAAAGGAAGGATTATAACACAACGTCGCTTCATAGGGAGAAAATCTCATGGAAGCTTGAGTCCCATTGTTATAAGCGAATTGAGCAAGGGGAAGGTCATTGGCCGGGTGTCCTGTGCAGCTGCAGCATAGCAATGCAGGTACTGTTCTAGGACTTGGTTAACTCGCTCAGTCTGTCCGTTGGACTGGGGATGATATGCCATGGAGCAACAGGTGGGATTTTTAGAATAGATAAGAGTTTGCTCCAGAACTGCGCCGCTAACTGTGAGCCACAGTCACTGATGAACTCCTGTGGGAGGCCAAACATCAAGAACACATGGCGTACAAAGAGGCGAGTGGTTTCCTCTGATGTAATTGTGTATTTACAAGGATTAAAAAGGGAAAATTTAGTGAAACAATCCACCACCACCATCACCGCCGTGAACCCATTAGAGCAGGGGAGTTTGATGATAAAATCCATGGACACCAATGTCCATGGACCTTCCACCTGCTGTAAGGGGTGTAGAAGTCCATTTCTACCAGACCGATCTGACTTATCCTGAGCACAAGTAATGCAATCGACGATCCAGGCCAGAACCTCCTTGGTTAAATCTGGCCAATTGTAGGTCCACTTGATCAAGTTAATGAATTTCTTATTTCATGGATGGCTGACCATGGGGGATCATGATGTTTGCGAAATACCTCGGTTATGAAGGGAGGGGGAACCCAAATTTGTGACCAAAAATAAATGAGGCCCTCCTCCAAGGAGTATAGAGAGTGTTTATGGTTTTGGTGGGACAATTGCTCAAAAAACTCCACACCCTCAGGGCAGGCCATCTGACCAGCTAGGACATGAGCAACTAGCAGGGCGTTACAAGCCAGAGTGATGGAAGGGATGACAGGGGGAACAAATTGACAGGATTTGGGTGGCAGGAATCATGGTAGCAAGGTCCACTTCCTCCAGGTCCGAGGAACAGTGGGTGGGGCTGCGGCTGAGAAAATTATGAAGTACGTTAAGCGCACCTTTCATGAATTCATATTTAAAATTGAAACTGCACAAGTCCTGATAGGTTTGTGCTTGCTGGTGCGCCAATTTTGGGGATTACAAAGATACAAGAGAGCCTGGTGATCCATGTGGACTGTTAACTCATGTTGAGCACCCTGTAACAGATACCTCAAATGAGTTAATGCCCATGCTACAGCTGCCAACTCCTTGTCATAGATGGCCCCAGACTGCTCCGTAGAGGTAAACTTTTGGAAAAAAATAGGCGACCAGATGTTCCAAGCCATCATGCTATTAGAGAAACACTGCCCCACTGCCACCGAGGAGGCATCACATGCAACAATATACAGCTTGGCGGGATCCATGTGTTTCAAGACAGAAGGGGATAAAAACACCTCTTTGATTGATTTGAACACCTGCTGGCATTCAGGTGTTCAGCGAAATGTTATGTTCTTGCCTGTGAGGGGGTGTTAGATCTTGGGCTTTGTTGGCTCTCCTTTTAGCCCTGGATTTCGGCTGCACAGAATCATGGATCCTGGCGTTGATTTGAAAGAGATTGATAGACTGGGCAATAATAGTATGAAGATTATTATTATAGTTGATTGTCCAAAAGCCACGTTGAGAGTAAAGTCCAATGCTAAACTGGTGCTTCTTCCTCTTGAAGATATTTTGATGATGGTAGGGAACACTTTCCCTATTCCCTTCTCGCAGAGCCAAGCGGAGATTTGATATTGCTAACCTAAGGATATCTGATCCTTGCACTCTTCTCTTAAGAGTAATGTTTAAAACAACCAATGTTTAGCAACTAAGCTAATATCAGTTTAAATCTGCTTTTATTAGGGAATAATTCAGGGTTTTTATAGTAGGAATCAGCACACAACTTTTCAGCTGTCTGCTGAAAATATTTGTGCTCCTATACTGGTTTGACTCTTAGTGTTAGGCACCAAATCTCTTGGGTACTGTTGCTTTGGGTTTTTAGGCAGCATCATCCTCAGGCGTTTGCCGGACCAAACAATTGGTATTAGGTACATGAACCAATTGTTTTGGCTGATGATGGTTCCACTTGTTTTCCATCGTTCAAACATTTTGGTAGTTTCTGACAGCTCCAATCCATTCCGCTATGAACAATTGCCTATAATTTGACTATTGGGTATTATCCCAATATCAAATTATTGCTTAAAATCCTCAGGGATGACGCCTGACAAAATTATCATCTGTCATTGGTCTCAGTGTCAATGGGGATGATTCCTGATAAATTAGCATCTGTTGGAGGCCTCAATTATAATTGGAGATGATTCCAACAATAATTCATAGTTAGCGACTTCTAATATCATTGGGGATTCCACCTGACAATATCCTCATCAGTCAGCCACTATTGCTAACCCTCTACAATTATAACCTAATTGTCTTATCACATATTCGGTCAAAGGGTTGGACTATGTGGTCATCTTCAATTATGACACATTATCCTTCTTGACCAGATATCCAATGGAAGATAGAACCCTTGGGAATGGAAGCCGCCTCAGCTGGAGCTCATATTTGGTTTTCATATTTCTATGTCCTCAGCGTAGTGCAGCTCTGTCCGCACTCAATGCTCATATGCTCTGGCTGGTATGATGACTTTGTATCCTTGGTTGCTACCCATTGCCACCTCTTCTTGAGCGCGGTTCCAATGACATCATGTCGCACTAGTCCCATCTTCACATCTGTTATGAGAGATCAACTGGTCCACCTGTATAAACCCCAGGACAGGTTGTTGGCACTCTTACCACCTGTACAAACCTCAGGACAGGTTCCGCTGTCACTCTTGCCACCTGTAACAACCCCAGGACAGGTCTCAACATCTTGTTGATAGGGACTATTCTGGTGGACCTAGTTTCAGCCCTTTCTGATCCTGCTGATGCTTGGGACTCATGCCTGCTACTATTCCTTCCTCCATTCTCAGTATGTGGGAATATCACTAGATGCATTACTGTTTGAATTAAAATCATTTTTTACTATTTTTTACTTTTTTATTTTTTATGCATCTTTTTTGTTTTTATCTTTTCTTTTTTTATATTTATATATATATTTAAGTCCAATACTTTACATATTTCGCATGGACTCTATTGACTATGTGACCATCCTCAGTATTCTTGATCATATAGGCATCATTCGCTGACTTGGCAATAACTTTGAATGGTCCCATCCATAGGGCGTCCAATTTATGTTTTCTCCAAAACCCATGGGTATCATAATAGGCTACCCTATCGCCCACATGTTGTTCTTTCAACGGAAGTTGATTCTGGTTGTCCATTTTCTAGGCATTGATTCTTTTCCTCAATGTCATATCAAATGCCTGAGATTGTAATTCAATCAGGATATTGGCCAGTCTGGGATAGATAATATTTGGCACTCATCTCCAAAGATGGCTCTACTGCTGAATACTATATTGGCAGCAAAACGGCTTTCTGCCCATATAACAGTTCAAACGGCGTTTTCTTGGCCACCAAATGGTAACTGATATTATAAGCAAAAGTGACTTAACTCAGATATTCTCCCCATGCAGAAGTTTTCCCTGTGACCAATTTTTGTAAGGTTGAGGCTAGAGTTGCATTCGCTCTTTCCAAAATTCCATTAATTTCTGGACAATAGGGGACAGATACAACACAGCGGATTCCCATTAATTCATTAAGCCTGAAAACAAAATTTGAAGTAAAGTTGGTTCCGTTGTCACTGAGAATGACTTGAGGGTAACCGTGCCAATAGATCACTTGGTCAAGTAAGAACTTTGCCATACTTATTGTGTCTACTTTGCTGAGGGCTTTTGGTTAAACCCATTAGGTTAAGTGATCTATTGCGATGATTATATACTTCACTCCTCCAGTGCTGATGCTTAATGGTCCCATAACCTCTATGGACACCGTGTGCAATGCAAAACCAGGGCGTACTAGTTGGTACCCTACAATGTTCTTGTGCGGCTTGTGCAGCTGACATTCCACACAACAGGCAAAGTAATCCGCCACATCATAGTTGATCAATTCCCAGTAATAATACTGGCAAATATGATCCACTGTTTCCCTTAGGCCACCATGGCTGATGACCTTGTGAGCAGCTCGAATGATTTTTGCTTGTTCCAACAGTTTATGAAATAAAACCCGTTTTCCTTTGATTGTTTTGTATAATTGATTGTCATAAATTTGATAAGCTCCATGTATTTTTGTAATGCATTCCAAATTCCTTGGGGTTCATCCCCAATATGTCTTTCAATCATCCACTGGAATAGTGCATCAGCATGAGGATAGATCACTTGAACAACAGGCAATTAAGACAATCTGTTGGCATTCTAATGTACTACTCCATCCTGATGGATAATTTCAAAATCATGAGCTTGCAGCTTAAAAGCCCATTGGCCTAACCGGCATTCTGGTTCCTTCAGGTTATGAAGCCAGCGCAGGGACAAGTGGTCAGTTATGACTTTAAAGTGCATTTCATGTATGTAGACTAGAAATTGTTTACAGGCATGGATGACTGCCAGAAACTCTCACTCTGTCACAGTATAGTTTCTTTCCGCTGGTGACAGTGTTCTGCTCATGTAGGCTACTGGATATTTGTCCCCGTTGTCATCTAATTGACTTAGAATGGCTTCAATTGCTGTTAATGAGGCATCCACTTTAATTATGAATTCCTGACTAAAATTTGGGTATTTTAATACTATTCTACTCATGAGATATTTTTAGAGCCTATTGAACGACTTCTGGGCCTCTTTGTTCCACAAAAATCCCTTTTTTGGATCCTTGAGTAGGTGAAATAGAGGTTCAGTGATTCCAGCGAAGTCTTTGATGAATTGGCAATAGTTCCCAACCATACCAAAAAGACTTGAATATCACAAACACTTTTCAGGATTGACATCCACTCAATAGCTTCTATTTTCATGGGTTGCAGTTGTAATACGTTAGCGTTTATAACAAACCCTAAGTATTTGTATTCTTTTTTGAAAAAGTGGCATTTTCTCAGCTTAGTTTTTAGATTCGCCGCTGCAAACCTCTTGAAACTTCTCCAGATGCTCCAAATGATCAGAGAAGATCCTACTGAAGATATTGATATTGTCTAAGTAGACTAGCACGCAGGATAGCTTCAGGCCACTAAGTATTGAATCCTTAGCTCGCTGAAAAGTCGTAGGTGCATTGCATAATCCTTGAGGCATTCTGGTCTGCTGGTACAGTCCTTGTGCAGTAATTATCGCCCATTTTTCCTGATCTTCTTTTAACAAATCTTTGCCAGTAGCCTGAAATCAGGTCCATAGCCAAAAAGTATTTCGCCTCCCCCAGGCGATCAAGCACGTCATCAATTTGGGGCAGCGGATATGAGTCTTTTTTAGTGATCTTGTTTAGTCAGTGATAGTCAATCACTACTCAATTTGATCCATCGTTCTTTTTTACCAACAGGATCAAACTCACCCATGGGCTCAATGACAGAATGAGTAACCCATGTTCCACCAACTTGCTTATCTCATCGCTGACCTCCGCTTCTGCTGCTCTTGACCTATGAACAGGTCTCATTCATATCGGAAGACATTCCCCAGTATCAACTTTGTGAGGTACGTTTTTTGCGCATCCTAAGTCATGATTGTTCTAAGCAAATATTGTCCAATATTTTTAAAATAATTGGAGCACGTCCTCCTGCTGATTTGTAGTCAGATTGGCTAGCTGCTCACAATCCACTAATACATTGACACTTTTGGTAACTCCCGCCAGCAATCCCATTTTGGAAAATGATCCAAATTCATGAAAAGCGTATAGTTCCGCCGTTGGGAGCAAGTGCAGAAATGCAATGGTCTGATTTTTTTCATTTCCATCAGCTTTTCTCCCAGATTGGATACTAATACTCATATCTCTTTATGACCTGGCATTAAGATCCCTGGCACAACCCACGGTTTGATCCTTTATTTTTCCCAGGGATTGATGATTTACCATAAAGCTGTTCTGGAAGTTCCACCATTAGCCCAGTGTTAACTATGATTTGAGCCTCAGCGGAATAGTGTTTTCTTCGTTTGCCCTTAGAGGCATTCCCTTATTCTCCATAATTTCTGTTGGCATTGGTTTCCATTTCCGTCTGACTAGTTTTATAGTGAATGGGTATAATACCATCACTATAATTTAAATTGACAAAAATTGCTCTTCTTTGTCAAAGAAGTTTCTCCTTTCCGCTGGTAAACCAAAGGCAACGTCTGCCCCAATATTGGCAGGGTGTTTTCTTCAAAATCGCATTTCACCTCATACTTCCTCAAGAACTCTGTCCTGATAAGTATGTCATAGTTTGGATTGACCAGCACTATAGTGGGAGCTGACACCATCAGCAATCCAAACCGAAGTGGTAGTGCACTTTAGGCTCCACATGAGATGGTAACGTCTGGTCCAGCAATTCCATACTCTTTTTTAGTGCTCTAAATATGGTGAGATTTTCATATGGTTTACTAATTTGGTGAAAATGATGTTGATTGGCACTCCACTATCAATTATGGCTCAGACTCTTATCCTATTGACTAGAATATTGACATAGGTACACTCTGATTACTGTAATAAAGTATTTACTAATAGATAGTGGCCTTATTCGCTGAATCAAGTGTGTGGATTATCTGAGTGGATATATTGGGGAATGACTCCTTGATCACGCTGATAGGTAAAGAAACGTTAGCCTCATCCAACTTCGTTTTAACTAGGTCTTCAGGGCTCTTGGCGGATCTAACTTTCTCTGCTAGCTGTTGTATGTAGGGCTGAGCAACATTGCTAACAATTTTAGGATTGATCCTCTTCGCTTCAGCTTGAGTTATAGCATTAACATCCAAGTTAATTCCCTGATGGAGCGGATCAAGTGAGTCATCATCCACGAATAGAATCAAGAGACATCATTTTCCTCTCACATTATGTCAGGCGGGACATGGTTTATCAGCAGTACTAGATTGTCCCTGATCTAGACTGCTGGTCCTTTTCCCAAATCTGAAATAGTCTCTTGAGGTTAAATGAGATTTATATGATCCTTCAGCTTTCTTTCCTGACACTGGGCAATTACATGGCCCGACTTCCCACATTGGAAACAGCGGTTTGTCAATTTATCCGCTCATTTTTGAACTTTGGGTTTACTTCCTGACACAACTTGACCCTCTGATTCTTTAGATGGCTTGACGAATTTGACAATATTTTGGCCTTCGTTTAAATTACTTTAAAAGTGCAATTGGGAGCATCAAACGTGGCTCCAAGAATCTTCAAATGGTCCACCTTCTGAGAGGTAGTTGTTTCAGTCACTAACACCGCCACCATAATCTGGATGCAAGTCTCAGTAAGGCTGAAGTGCCAAATGCATGGCTATGCGGGCGTCAAAGTCACTCAACACATTCGCTTCTGCCAAGATCTGAGCTTCTTGGTAAAAACAATCGGCAAAAACTAGAGCTCATATTTGAGGAATTGAATACCCATGAACTCTTGTTTATGATTCGCCATATGAGTAGGGCTTCTGAACTCCAACATAATGGCAGCTTTGGCTTCCGTGTATGACCAATTGTCCCAAATGAGGTGAGGAAGCACCAGATTTTGGCAGTCTGTGATAAGGCAGTTCATTAAGGTTACTGCTTTTTGTCAGTCTACATAGCTGAACATGGTCATCATAATTAAGCAGAAGAACGCCAGGGCGTTATCCTGGTGAAAGATGGGCAATTTTGGCATATTTCGAAATTCCTCAGTTTCTCCACTAATAGGAGATCCTGACCCAGCTACTCGAGAAGCCATAGGAGTGACTTTGGGGGTCATTTCTGACACACCAGCTAATGGTTTAGGTATGTTTTGGGGTGAAGAGGTCTTATTGCTTGGCATTTCATATGCCTTTGCTTTGTCATCATTCGCCTCAAATTGTTCACATCCACAATGGTGTTTCTCCAACTCCTTCATATGCTTAATCATTTTCGCCATCTCCTCATAAAACCATCGGATGTGTTCTCAATCTGCTTCCCATTTGGTTTTCTGAAATAAAAGTTCCTTGATGAGTTCGCCCTCTTTCCGCTTCAAAGAGGCAACTTTTCCCTATAGGTCGTTATTAACTATTCCCTGTTGTTTGGGCGTTTCCTCCATCTTTATCATACGCTCCTCCAATGTACTGACATCAGCCTGAGATGCCAAGCTGAGCACATTTTCATTGACGGCCTGTAGTTCTGCCCAGAGCTTTCAAAGCTCTTCCTTAAAAGACATCATTATTTTAAATTGGCTTTTGACAACTCAACTACCCCCTGTAGTGAACACCAATGTTAAAATCTTGGGCTTTGTTGGCTCGCTCATTAGCCCTGGATTTCAACTGCACAGATTCGTGGATCCTGGCATTGATTATTTGAATGAGATTGATAGACTGGGGCAATAATAGTATGAAGACTATTATTATAGTTGATTGCCCAAAAGCCATGTTGAGAGTAAAGTCCAACGCTAAACTGGTGCTTCTTCCTCTTGAAGATATTTTGATGATGGTGGGGAACACTTTCCCTATTCCCTTCTCGCAGAGCCAAACAGAGATTTTGATATTGCTAACCTAAGGATATCTGATCCTTGCACTCTTCTCTTAATAGTAATGTTTAAAACAACCAATGCTTAGCAACTAAGCTAATATCAATTTAAATCTGCTTTTATTAGGGAATAATTCAGGGTTTTTATAGTAGGAATCAGCACACAACTTTTCAGCTGTCTGCTGAAAATATTTGTGCTCCTATACTGGTTTGACTCTTAGTGTTAGGCACCAAATCTCTTGGGTACTGTTGCTTTGGGTTTTTAGGCAGCATCATCCTCAGGCGTTTGCCGGACCAAACAATTGGTATTAGGTACATGAAACCAATTATTTTGACCAATGACAATTCCACTCTTCATCCAGCGTTCAAACATTTTTGGTAGTTTTCAATGACTCCAATCCATTCCGCTCTAAACGATTCCCTATAATTCGATTATTGGGGATTATTTTAATATTAAATTGTTGCTTAATTTCATTGGGGATGATGCCTAACGAAATTATCATCTGTCGGTGGCCTCAATTATCATCAGGGATGATACCTGACAATAATTCATAGTCAGTGACTTCTAATATCATCAGGGATTCCGCCTGACAATATTCTCAACAGTTGGCCACTATTGTTGACCCTCTACAATTATAACCTAATCATAAAATCTCATATTTGGTCAAAGGGTTGGACTATGTGGTCATCTGCAATTCCAACAGGGGGTGGAGCGGGGCAGCTAGCTGGGAAAGAGCCAGGGAAATTTTTTAAGAAAATGATGGTTCATAAGAAACTCTGTAATTGTTTCTGGGTTGTCAGGGTCAGCAAGTCTCAGATGGCATTCAACTTATTGGGAGGAATCATGTAGCCATCTTTAAGGATGAGGCCCTAAAAAAAAAGGTAACTTCTACCCTAGAGAACTCACATTTAGAAGACTTAACAAACAAGCCTGCCTTATGCAAGGCAGTCACAACTTCCTTTAAGTCAATAGTGTGTTGTTTGGGAGTCAGGGAGTGAACCAGAATTTTATCAATATATGCAACCTCGCAAGTAAACTGGATGTCACCCAGTACACTGTTGATCATACATTGTAACATAGCGGGAGCATTTTTCAGCCCAAAGGGCATTACGCGGAATTGGAAAATACCTCACTTTGTCCAGATTGCTGTTAACATTCTTGCCCTTTCATTACCCAAATATGGTTAAAGGCGTTGACGAGATCCAGCTTGGAGAACATACGAGATTTGGTGATTATTTGGCTTATCATCTGCTCCAAAGGCAGGGGGTTGGGATTGTGAACCGTTATTTTGTTTAGATGAGCATAATCCACACAGGGACAGAGGGAACCATCAGCTTTTTTAGCGAAGACAATGGGAGACACGACTGGCAATGTCTCCTTAAACAACCACCCTTTTTTTCAGCATATTGTCCAACCAAGTGTTGAGCGCAACCTCCTCCTATGCTGTATGGGGTTACAACGGACAGTTGATATTCACCAACTCCACTGTCATAAAAAATCCAAAGTCAAATTTAGTGTGAGGAGGCAGATGATCCACTTTTTGTGAATAAAAGGTACTTTGGTAGTGCATTAAACTTTCTGGAAAATTGGCCAGTATGCCCGCAGGAGAGACAAGGGAAGTAATAGAACTGCAACCTTGAGTTTTCTTAAGAGTGTCAATCAGGGAATTCACCCTCCAGTTGATCATTAATGAGTGACAACATGTTAGACTCCAGGTGAATCTTGACATGTTGTCAGCGCCACCACCCCACTCCTAAGATCACCGGAAATACCAAGTTTGGCATAGTGGAATATCAATTGCAGAAGCTAAACTGGTGTATCAAAAAAGGTACTGGCCAATAGACAACATATGAGGTCTGGGAGGCAGATGAAGCCACCATCACTGATGGACCCGCATTCATATTCAGTTTTAATTGTTGGTCTAACTAGACGCTCATGAAATTATCCGCAGATCTGGTGTTCACCAGGGCCTCAAAGGAGACATGGTGGGATCTGATACTAATCTTCATAGGCAATAAGAAATAAGCAAAGTTTTGTTTATTGGAAGATTTGTGCATCTTCTGTTGTGACTGAAGAAATAGCTGGTAAATTGGGGGGAAAGTTGAGGGCTTTTCCTGGAGTAAAGATGGGAAGAACGAGGGTGTGAGAGCCGACTTCCTCAATCTGGGCTTTTACTGATTCATAGGTGAATTGGAATCAGCCAACTCAGACGCAGGAGTAGTGACAATATCAGAAGATAAAAAATCACTGGTTTGATGGTAGACACTACATCTGTATCATCGTTGGGTAATCCTATCATAAAAGTTCCCTTTTGATAGCAAGAAGTATGGTAAGGGGAGGCATTGATAGTAGTCACAGCGGCACATATTTGATTTACCGTTCCTTTTGAGGTAGATCAAACCTCATGGTGAGCAGAAACCGAGTACAAACCTGGTCTAAAGATTTCCTGAAGCATATCATTAGAGAGGTCCAGTGTGGGAGCCAGTTCACAAAAGGTAGAGATCAAAGAAGCCAAGCTAGGGGCTTTGGCCATAGTATAGAGCAATCTGAATAAGTGGTCTGAGTGTGACACTAGGGATTTCAAGGCAGTCAATAAGATGGCAATTAGCGAAATAAGATCTCCGCTTGTGAGGAAGAGCGCAGAAGGCCTCAAACCCACCGACGGGCATCCCCTTCCACAGCGTCCAATAAAGTGACCCCCTGTTGGGCATGAGATAACGCAGTGGCGTTGTTAAGCGCAATTGCTGAACGCATTTGAACCTCAGCGAGGGCGTAAAGAACTTGATTTACTATCTCTTGGGAAGGAACTCGTGAACTTTCCTCCAGACTATTAGGAGGGGGAGGAGTAGCAATCCACACAGCTCAGCTGACCTGAAGAAATATCTCTAAGGTAGAGCAGATACTATTTCTCAAAATCGGCAAGTGACCAAATGAACAACAAAAAGCAGACTAATGATGCACATTCATTTGGTAGAGGGTAACCACTGCAACGCCCACCTTGAAGAGCAGGGCGGAAGTAGCCGGAAACAATGGTTGGTTGATTATTTCATGAAAATGGCAGAAGAAGTTTAGACTTGGCCTACCATTTGGGATATGTAAGCACCCAAAAAGTAAGCCAGAATGCCAGAGGCATTGCCGCATGTATGACGTTTTATGGAGCCACGAATTGAGAAACAATAAATCATTGGTGCAGGGTAAGAGTGAATAACAACCTGAGAATGAGCCAAATAGAGACCATCCCAGACACTGGAGAGGTCTTGCTGAAGGGGGTGGTACCACAGGTATGGTTTCTACAAGGTCACTGATAGGCGAGGTTAATTCAACTGGGGAAACAAGGGGGCAGATCCTTGCTTGGAGATGGTGGATGTAAGGCCACAAGATCCCGATATATTGTTGGCAAAAGTTTGTAATGACAGGGTTGAATTGCCAGAAGTATCTAGCTCGCTGAATCCAGTTTATGACGGTAGGGGCCATAGTGACCATCAATACTGGTAGAGCCCATCCAGTATAAGGACCGATGGGCCACCTGAGAAAAGCCATCAAGAATGCGGTCAGAAGGATATCAATAAAAATCAAAATTGATAGTTTTGAGGCAAATTTTTATTGCAAAGGAAAGTGAAGAAAATTGACCAACAATTTTCTCAGTGCAATGCAACTGATTAAATAGTGGTCGATTGATGTGGGGACAAGCTGCATTTGAGACCCTCAATTTTGACCTAACTGGCAAATTATTTGGGAATGGGACAGATAAGTTCACTAAAAACTGACATCAAAGAATTTGGTGGCAGGCTGAGTTGCTATCAGTTTGACCTCAAACGCCCAAACCGAGGCTCAACTGTGTTTCTGATGGTTGGCATGACAGCATTTGGCCTGATGAGCAGCAGGAATCCCCCAGGGCCACCCCACGTAGGGGCAGTCGCAATTGGTTGGGAACAGGTTTGGGATGCCCAACCCACCCATGCCAAGTCACTGGGTCATTTGTTCAATCAAAAGCGTTGCATCAACTTCAATACCTGATTTGCCAGAGGGGAGCTTTGAATCCTCATCAATGGTGTCTGATGCTACTACCTGCGCATTGGGGATCATCCACGACGATTTTAGAGGGGTTAATTTTAATGATTAAGGTTGTGGCCAAATCAAACTATTAGCAATTCTGGCTGATAATAAGTCTTCATCCCTTTTTGACTATGTGGAATCTAATCATCGGGTTTGTTACCACTCAATTTTGGACCAATTGACTTCATTTTGGTGATCTCATCACAAATTTCCCTGATTAAATGTACTAGTTCTGCTAAGGTGAGTGTGGGCACTGGGGGAGGAATCCTAAGAGGGAGGGCTGTTAACCAGCGCTCATCTACCATGTGGGTGAGGGCTTCTGGGTAACGAGGGGTACAGCCACCCTTTTTGGTACCTTCTTACTAAGAAACAAGAAAAGAGCCTGATCAACACACAGGGGACGTTCCCTGAGACTTACAATGTGGGCCTGAAGCAGAAGGGTGTGAGGCAAGGTACTTTAACAAGGAGTGGGGGTGGGAAGGATTGGTGAGGGCCAGGGCGCGGGAGAAGTTGGAGAGGGCCGCGCAGGACCAGTACTGGGCTGAGATTGTAGGGTTAGTAACAGCAGCAACCAAGGCGCCAAGGATTTTGGCAGCATGGGTCTCAAAGTTGAGCAGGCCCATACCACCACAATGGTGAGGGCCAAACATGACATCCAGGTGCACCGGCGGTGGGCGGCCAAACCAAAGCCACCCTTGCAGAAGGGCGTATAGTGTTTTGAAGAGTCATGGTAAAAAATCGATGGTGTGGGCTCCAAACCAAACTTTAGAGAGGAGCATAGAGTTGGCTATCATTACCCTTCCTGTAAGGGAGGTCTGACGGGCTCTGAGGGATGCTATGCGTTTTGTAACGTTGTCTAGGATATTTTTTCATCACCGTTGAGGCGTACCCTCCTGCCTCCAGCCACACCCCCAAATGGCGGACAGGGCCAACGGTGGGGCTTGGCACAAAGGGGAGCACAAGCGGGGCGGTGTGGGGTGGGCAGGGCAGGGCAAGCTACCTTGTGCGCTAGCTGATGAGACAGGTCGAAAATGGGGCGCTGGGGCCCAGCGGGCTTGATACCAACCAAGGAGAATAATTTCGGTTTTGGAGGCGTTGAGTGCAGCATTACTTACCCAGGAGTAAACCTGGATAGTATCTTCAAGCGCGCGTGCATCATGATAGTTAGACACCCCAACCACACAATCATCAGCAAACGCCAACATCTTGACAGGGGCTTGGCCTTGTACATGGACCCCAGTAAGGTGGGCATTCACATTTCAAAGAAGTGGGTCAAGGCTGAAGTTATACAAGAGTGGGCTAAGAGGGTCCCCTTGGCGCAGTCTCCTTTGAGGGCGGACTACATCCGTGAGGAAGCCAGGGCCTCGCACTGCCATTGTGGTGGACTCTGTTAGCAACATCACCCAATTAATGAAGTGAAGGGGGAGGCGGAACCTTTGGAGGCAGGCTCTGAGGTAGTTTCAATTGACTCTATCATAGGCCTTCTGCTGGTCTAATAATTCAAGTGCTCCAGAAGCCATGGATTGACAGACGTTGGCTACGGTGTGTATATTGTCCCAAATGGACCTTTTAGGTATGAAACCGAATTGTTCAGGGAAAAATGAGAGCAGAGGCAGCAATCCCTAGACGGTTAGTCATGATTTTAGTAAAAAAATTTGTGTCTTTATTAGTGAGAGAAATTGGGGCGCCAGTTGGCCAAGTCAGCTTATCCCCTTTTTTGACAATGTAATCGTGAAGGCCTCTTGCCCTCCAGGAAGGAGGCGCGTTTCCAGAACGCATTGGTTAAGAGAGGCAAGCAGCAAGGAGGATAAATCTTTGAAATACTTCATATAGAACTCATAAGGGATGCCATCTGGGCCTGGGCATTTCTAATACAATGCACCATGAACGGCGGACCAGAGTTCATCCCAAGTAATCAAACTCATCAACTTTGGGAATTAAGAAATGGTGCGGATGTATGCGCTCTTTGAGAAAAGTTCCCATTTTGGCTGGCGAAATAAGATCAGATCAATAAGGTTTGGAGTAATAGTTTTATACTTGATCGCCACTTTGGCCAGCATATCCGCAACGGAGTGGTCTTTCCTTCACACCTGTGTGCAGGCCAAACTCTGGCACAGTGTGAAGTACATCAGAAAAAGTAAGCAGAACATGTGTCGCCCACTGTAATATATTTAGCTTTATACTGAACACAAACCCGATGCTTGTGTTGTCTCACCAGTGTGTTGAGGCGGGCGGAAACTTCCACCCACTTGTGACCCCAAGCTTGGCTGTAGCCCGCAGCGGGGACGTTGGACTCCAGGTGGTCTAACTCTGCCAGTGTGCGCAAAATGACTGCTGAGGCAGCCCATGAGTGGTGGGAGGAGAGGTGGCGAGCCTAGCGGATTGTGCTCGCCTTAAAGGTTGACCAGGTAAAAATTGGGTCTGCACATAATGGTGCAACAAACTCCAGAGCCAAGGTCACGGATTCCACCCATGAGGAAAATCTTGGCGATTTAATTTTGACTGGGCGAAGTTTGCACCATTTCGGAGCCTGGGCTTCTGGGTTGGATAAATGGAAGGAAATTGATACCATCCTGTGGTCAGAGAAATCAATTTTTGTCATAGTGAAGTGGAAAATTTTTGTATGAAATTTGAACGGCTTGTGGATAAGGTCAATGTGGGTCATGTACCTTAACTGTCTGTCATGTACGTGGGGGCGTGACATGTGAGTGAGTAGCAGAGCATGGCGCGGCAAAGTATCAAATTGACTCTTGGGTGGCTAGAGAATGTGAAGTTCAACGTGCCCCTGTGGGGGTGTAGGCGAGAGGGCCAGCAGTCTGTGAATGGGTTCATCCAGCAGTTCATGTCTCCAACAACCAATGAGTCAAGGGGTAGTGAAAAGGAATTGACTTCCAAGAAAAATTCATGACGTTCTCACGCACAGGTTGGGGCATAAATGTTAATGACAGCGTGCACTTTGTCATCCCACAAAAAGGTGACAACAAGGATGCAGCCGTTTAGGTATGTATTTAATGAAATAAATTTAAAATTACTGCACACTTGAACTGGCACCCCACAGTGCTCAGACCAAAAGGATAGGGAAGGGAGGAGTATGGTTTTCTATTATTCCTCAGTACTTCGCGGACAGTGGGTTTCCTGAATGGCCAGAATATCCATGGGTAAATTATTTTGTAAAAAAACTCAGTTTCCTATCCCGGGACAAAGAGGCCTTGAGTCCAACTATGTTCAACGTTCCTAAAGTAAAGGCTCCCCCCATTACACCTTAGGACGAGGGGAAGGGCACCTGAGCCCTTCAGCCAACTCTTTTTCATCAAGTCGCTGCTTGGCAGCACAGGTATTTGATGCTATGGAGTATGCATCAGAATGGTTATCTTTAGCAGTAGGGTTCATGTTGGCTTTTGCCTTTGCTTTTTTCCCTGCTGTGGGGCGAGTTTTTGCGGTGCATGCATTTGTGGTGCACCAATGCTTGGAGGTGGAATTTTGGCAGGATTATCAGTAAGTGATCTAGTCCTAATCGATGCTTGGGTGCATTGGTCAGGTGAAACTGATTCGCCCATCAGGTGTTCAGCTTGGATGGCCCAATAAGCTTAGGCATCCAAATATGATTGGTTGAGGGATTTGTGAGCTGCTTCTGCCGCGAAAGTCTCAATGTCCTCCTGGAGCTGGGCTGGTGGAATAGCAGATGCGGTCTTGGCCACCTCCTTGGCCACCACCTTGCAGGCCTGTTTGACCTTATTCCGCTCTTGTGGGGACACTGGTTTAACTAGAATATAGCAGCCTTGCGCTCCCCATAGGAAAGCTGCATCAGTGTCTAGTGCCAGTTTATAGTGTGCTTCTGCACCGCACATTGCATCTGAGAGAATTTCAAGTTGGGTAATGCCCTACTTGATGGGGAAGGTGTGGGCCTTGTGGCCAAAAGCGCAACAGAACTTGCAGATGGGATGCGCGCTATCCACGGTGACCCAGAATGGATGGGTGTTTTGCCATTGATTTTGACAAAAGTGGTGTGTGGGATTTGGGTCAAATCCTCCACTATCTCCATGTATGGGATGAGAACAGCAATCGCTTTGCCCATGCACAGGTTTGGCATGAGCATAAAGCACTGCATTTCATGGGATTGTAATTCTCTATATATGGCGAGCTCAGCCTTCAGGTGGTGCTCTAGCATGGTGCATTTGACCGTTGTGGGTAGGAAGTCAAAAGTCAAAAGATTTGTTTTGATTTAGTCCAATGTGTGCTCTTTGTTTTGACTACCCGTTGACCATCCGGGAGGGCTACTACTACGTGCACCTTTGCAGCTTCATCTGCCGCTTCCTTATTTTTGAAGCCAAGATCCAGACAACCATGTGGCATGGAGTGGGGTGTGACATACACCGCATTCATGAAATGTGTGTACATCTCCACAAAACATCTCCCAAAGCGCTGTTTGCTGAATATTCAGGAAAACATGCACCCCATGTTCCACCAACAATAGCGGTTGGGAGTGTGGCATATTGATGAACTGGTTGCAACATGCTTGCCAAGCCAAAATTTCTGGGGATGTGTTAACCGCCAGTTTTTTATTACTAATTTTATCTATTCCACTGGACTCTCCAGGGCGTTTACAAAATTTGGTTGACGTGGGGCCAACACCTGTGCTCTTAACTTTACTCGCCCAACTGCTCCCAGGCATTGGGCGCCAACTAATCTACTTGACGAGATTATCAAACTTTAACTAGACTTGAATTGAATTTGTTGCAAAAGTGATTGCAACGAAAGAGAAAAGTTTTGATTGTTCCTATTGAACTGACGTTATTGTACCTAGAGGAGACAAATTGTTACCATTTGATAAAAACCTAATACTGCTTAATCTTCAATTGATGACTCTCCTATATTATGCAATTTGACCCTTAATTTGGGAGCTTGGTAACTTAAGTCGCTTTTTGGGTTCATAAGGTCTCTGTTCATGCTATTATTGACATTTAATCACGGGCAATTAGTATAAAGTCAAATATAATGAAGCCTGTAAAGATTGCAAAGCTTATCCCACTATATGGAGTACAGCAAAGCTGGACCAAAATGTAATTGATCTATAGGGGCCTACTAATCATTGCCTATTCATTTAAGCAAATTAGCGCTAAACACTTTGTCTGTTGCCATAGATAACCCAGCTACAACCTTCTTCTAAAGACCCAGTCTCTCTGCAACTACTCTGCCATAGTGCATTATGACAGAGAGTTTTATATTATTGGGACTTATAGTCTAACTGTTATTTGACTTCTTGAGATAGTAAGATAGGTTTTTAGAACTTGAACTTGCCTTTTATAAATGAAAATCAAATTGATTATATAAGTATCATATGAGGGGCTCAAAGATGCAAATACCTCCTAGTATATGGTAACAAGAGTATGTAACTTTATCTACCAAGATCTATCGTCATGCAACCCAAGTACCAGATTATAGCCAACATCAGGGTTCATGTTAATATTCCCCAAGGGTATTTCTTAAAGATTTGGGGGATAGAGAATCACTTACTGAAGGTTTTTTGACCTTCCAGGGATCCTAAATCCAGCTTATGCTGGTCCCATATCAATGTTACTAGCAAACTTAACTATTAAAATATGACAGTGGAACCTATTATGTAAGCACTTATGTTTTCTTACTAACTGTAGAAAATACTGGTGTATACGTAGCTTTGGGAGCTTATAGAAGTTTGTGTTGGAGTCCCCCCTTTGGTAGCCCAGGTAGAGAAATTTATTGGCAGTGAGTTGACCGTGAATAGCGTGACAAAGTCTAGTTTCATCTATGATTACTCCAACCTATATTTTGTCCTCTATATCTTTTTTCCGGAAAGATGAAAGATGCTCTACATCATATGAAGACTGGGGATGCTAAACCTATCCGTTCCCATCCCTATAGGATGAGCAAGGTCAAAGAACAAAGTTAATCTCAAGTGGTGAACTTAACCATTTGTTGGTTCTGGACTGCTAGTTTCTTCTTGTAGCCTCTGGGCCTCCCCTCTCCTGATAATACATAAGAAAGTTAGTAATTATCAGGCTGTGCTGGACTACCAAAGACTTAACTCTATTATAAAAAGGATAGATACCCAATTCCCTGGATCAAATGACTAGCTTTACATTTTCTGGATTCCAGCAATTCTCTGCAATGGACCTCTCCAGCAGGTAATGGAAAGTAGAGTTGGCACCTAAAGATTTGTCAAAGTGCACTCTTATTTCTAATGGAAAATATTTAATCCAACCGGGATGCCCAAAGGCTTTGCAACGCACCTCCAACATTCAACAAGCAATGGATGGATCCTGGATGACTTGAAACTAACGTGTCCTTGTTTATCCCAATAATATGAAGGTACTATCACTAACGTTTAATGGTCATTTTAATCTCAAAAAGAGCATAACTCACCTTTAGAAGGACTCTCTTAAACTTAAACCTTCAAATTGCTCTTTATCCTAACCTAAAATGGGATCCTAGGGCCTAAGGTCTTAAAGAAAGGCATCCAGACAATTTCTGATGAAGTTGTAACCATCATGAGGATGCCACGCTTCAGAGCTTAAGGGATACCCAAGAATTCCCTGTCTCATGGTTTACTATTGCCATTTTATCCCTTGGGTTCTGACCAAGCTGAGCCTCTCTTTTATCTTTTAGAAAAAAGGAGTTCTTTTGAATGGCGACTTGAGCGGAAAAAGCATTTAATATGTTAAGAACTGACCTCCATACTAGCCTATCCTTGTTCACCAACTGTTTGATCGCCCATTAATATTAATTACCAATTATAGTGACGTGACAGTTGGACTAAATATCTAAGAATTATGAAAGTCAAGTTGACCATACTTTAGCTTACTACAGCAAAACGTTGAATAAAAATGAAAAAAATATTGTTATTAAATGAGAGCACTTAACATTACTACTAACAATAAAACATATCTGATAATATTGTTACAGATTTTTTTATTTTCATCACTGAACACTCATCTCTCTGGTGTTTGCAACATATAAAGATTTTCTTACAGATTAGCTATATGGGACCCAAGCCTAAAAAAGTAAGACTTCACCATTGTCCATTGCTCAAAGGCATTATTGAAAGGTGGATGGGCTCATGAGGGTGACTGTACTTGCTATATTGACCCCCTGAAGAAAATTGGTCGTACAATCTAATAATCTGAATGGAGAGGTGGAAATTGATGGCCTCTAAAGTCCAAGATGAGTTGCAACATATGATTAGAGAAGACCAGATCCAAGAGGGTATGTTATACAAGAAATCAGATGGAAAGTGGCTTCCATATATATGCCCTTCTTCAAATAAAAAAGTCATACTTGAAGGACAAAAAACTATGGGTTACAAAGTGGTGAAGAGACTAATGGATGGTTAAGAATGAGTTGCTATAAAAATGGATGGTTGATATATTTATGAATTACTAGAGGCTAGCTTGATTTGTAAAACATAAGATCAGGGCAGCTCTCAATATCAAAATTGAGTTGTGGCTCCATTTAGCCCCTTTATTGTTGTCAGTTTTGAAGTGATGGGCTCATTGCCCATCATCTTACATGTGCATAATTATAGCCTTTTAGCTCTATACTAATTTGGCCAAATGGGTAATGACAATTTACGTTACAGATAAAACTATCAATGCTACAGCCTTGTTCCTCTTTTGGTTCATTTTCACACAGCATGGATACCCACAAATTTTACTTTTAGACAAAGGATTCAATCCACCTCTCAAGTAATAAAAAGCTAACTTCTCTATTTGAGCTAGTCAAAACTTTATCACTCCATATAATCCATCTACTAATGGGGATGTGGAACGTGCTAATAAACTTTATTTTGTACTTTACAAAAGATGGCCGCCTAAAACCCTATTTGCTGGAATCACTATATGCCCGGTGCCCTATTGGATATCAACTAAGATACCACCAGATAATCAAGACGTCTTCTTTGAGCCCTATATGGACATTCACCCTGACTACTAAGAAGCGTAAAACACTTGTTGGACTTGTTGGTGCTCAAAAATTCCAAACTAACTATGAAAACTTTGGTCAACAAGATTATCTGACTTCAAGCCCTTGATACCCAAAGAAAATACTTGACCAAACCTAAAGCGACGACCCACTCTAATGTTAAACAGCCCACCTAACCAACCTTTAATTTAGGAAATCTTATCCTGTTCTATCACCACCAACAATGAGGTTGACAGAAAAACTTGACGTCCTTTGGTCAAATCGCTACGCTTTATACATAAAGTGAACTCTGAACATTTTTTTGCTGATTTCAATCAGAGTATGGTGGTCAACCGAGTTAGGCTGTTTCCTACAGCTCTATACCTCCTAACGGCAAGAACTTGAAGGGGACGTTGTCAGAATTCTTGATAACAAATAAGTCAAGATTATCATTTTCAAATCAAACATTTAAAAGACAGATATCGAAACTTCTCAGCTACATTAAAACCCTCTTCAGGACATGTATAAAAAAGTTGAACTGGAATTCTCTTTATTTTGAAAAATATGAAAATGTCTTCCAGATTGACTTCTTGGCTCCCACCCCTCGCAAAGGGCGCCTCTAATCAGTGTGGTCATGAGTTTATCAACAAAGGAGAACAATGAAGACTCAATCAAGAAGTTGACCTTAAATGATTTGGATATCTGATCAAAAGGATCCAAGTAGATCTTCTTAATAAAGCGTCCCAGCCTAAACTATAATTATCAAAACCCTTTTTTAAGTAATAAAGATATAGTCTTTACACTCCTCTTCAATTTCTTTGAAAGTTCTTCTAACTTAAAGATTCAATATTCCTTTGAACCGTGGCTTAAAGTTTATAGTACTGAAAAGCCACCAGTTGAAAGCAGTATCTTAAGGAGTTCATGACAGGTAATGACATGTCATAAAGGAATATTGAAGTAACTCTTGAGTTGATCTGACTTGACTGCAATTGCTTCTATCCAATTAATGAAGTGATCTTTTGCTGCAATGATAAATTAATTTCCACTGGATGGCTTTGGGAATGTTTCAGCAAGGTTTATGGAAACTTTGTGGAAGGGAGCGCTTGGAGGGACAAATTAAAAAACTCAATCTTCTTCAGGTTTGTCTTATATGTCACTCAATACAGAGCTCTAGATTTTAGCTGGTATTAGGCATTGCCTCCCAGTAGAATCTCTTCTTGAGATGCTGGTAAGACTTCATTAGCTTTCTGTGTCCTACTTGACCATATATTTTCATTACTATTACCATTTATATGCTCAACTTCACTCATGGCAACCATTTCTCCTGTAATTGTTTCTCCAGATGTCCAGCTGTCCATCTCTAAATCTCGTCATTCATGAGCAGTTCTTAAGTGTCTTATTAACCACATCGTTTTTTTCTTCTTACTACTTCTCTGATTTTTCTATAAGTTTGTAGACACTATTACTCTTGTGGGCTTGCAAGTAAAAAAATGATATTTGGTATAAACTATCCACATACATATGCTTCTCCTGCCCGGTGAAGAATTTCAAAGCCATAGCCTTACAGATGAACAGCCCATCTTGCTAGCATCCGTCTGGATGTTTTATTTTTGTCAACCATCTCAGAGAGGCATCATCATTATTTATCATGAAATGTATGCCTTGAATGTAAGTTGGAAGTGGCATTCTGCTTTTATCACCTCTGGGCACTTGCTCTTTGTAATCATGTAGTCGCACTCTTCTCAGGTTATTGATCTCAAGCAGGACTCTATCAGGTGCCTACTACTCTTTAGTCCAACTGTGCTAAGATGACACCCATACCCACGTTGCTAGCATCTGTGTGATTTATAGTTGGTTTTTTCAAAATCTGGATATAATAAGATTTGGAATTCACTTTGCTTCTTCTTAGGCTGGTTAAAGGTATCACCTTGTTCTTGTTTACAACTGAATTTTACTCCTTTGTTGAGTAGGTGAGTAAATGGTTTGCTGTGTCCTCAAAGTTTAGTACATATTAGCAGTAGTAACACACTAATCCCAAAAACACTTGAACGTCCTTCATGCACTTGGGTGAAATAATCTTGGCGATAACTTCAATCTTCCCTTGCTGGGGCTTGATTCCTCTTTTTTCTACTTCATGGCCAAAAAAGCCGCCTGCTCTAAAAATGAGTACTTTCTTCTCTTGATTTTGATTTTGTCATCTTTTAACCAGGTAAACTCTTCCTTTAGGTGTATCAGATGCTCCTTGAAGGTTCTTCTGAACACCTTGATTTCATCCAAGTAGATGAGCAACTTGACATCTTCAGATCTCCGAAACTGTAATCCATTATCTTTGGAATTTAACCATGGAGTTGCACAAGCCCTGTGGCATACCTGCTAGTTCATACAAGTCTTGACTGATAATCAGCGCGCACTTCTCCTGGTATTTAGTGACAACTCCTTTTGCTAATATCCACTGGTCAAGTCCATTACTGAGAAGAAGCGCGATCTCTAAGTCGTTTCAAAGCTTTGTTGATTAATGATAGTTAGTAAGAATCTTTCATAGTCGAGTCGTTTAGTCATCTGTAATCCATTCATATTACATGGGTCACTTACTTCTTTTGCACTAGCAGTAGGGACTCCCAAGAACTCTTGAGGGGTGTAACAAGCCTGCATATTTTGTTGGTGTAGCTACACTGAAATGACTTCTTCCTTGCTCTTGGATCAGCGGTAAGGCTTTGATTGGAGGGTATTGCACATATGGTGTCAATCTTGTGAACTACACCCTTGAAAAAGCCATAATCCTTAAGTCCGCTATTGAAATAATCTGATCATTGAACCTGGGGTTTTTAAGTTCACGTTCTCATGTGTATTTATTCCTGTAGCCTAAACTTTTAATGCTGGAAAATGTAAGATTTGACTTAATATATATACAATATTACGTCTTTGATTTAGCAATTGTTTAACCTTTTTGATCTTAACAGGGTGCTTGACTCTGCTTCCAGAAAGGATTTTGACTTTTACTTGGTAGCTATAATCATAAAATCAAGGTATTGTCATAGGTTCCTGGTCTTTAATTCCTTTAGGACAATAGATCTAATCATCATCTTTTCCTATATAGTGATACTAATGTTGACCAGTATGACCTTCATTTCTCCAAGCAGTATGGCCATCTCTTCGCTGGCATACAAGGGCAACCCAGACTCTCCTTCTTTTATCAGTGGTAGCTGCTTTGTTTCCTTCATCTTCATGGTATAACTGAATAGGTAATAAAATGATTAGTCTTTTAAAGGCATACTTGTTTCTTTTGCTCTTACTTCTCCTTATCTTGAAACACATGATGCATCTGGTAGTTAAGAAAACTATATGAACTCTGGTTGAAGTTGGTGAATCATCCACACTCAACTAAAGAGTGCGTTCTTATGAGGAAATTTTCGTGGTCATTTTTAAGTACCACAGCCGGAGAAGACAAGAAAACACATCAAAATTGCAAGGGTAACGCGTAATAATTTCTTACTGCTTTCATGACTCAGGACTAGCATTTCTGAACTTGATCTGATAATTGATTTCCAGGTCAAACTTCAGTCTCTCAATGAGCTTGGAAGACATAATTTTGACTAGAACTCTCATATCCAATAATACTAATACTTTGACTTTGTGTATGGTGACTTCCATTTTCATAATTCTCCAAATAATAGTCAAGCATGCGGTAAGGATTTCACTGACTTTCTGAATGAACATTCCTAACACTTCAGTAATCAGGTTCCTTGAAACCCATAGGTGAGCTGTAGTCTTTAATTTCAAACTTTTTTTAAGTAGTTTTTACAAGATTCTCGTCATATGAGGTACTGTCATTATAAATGAGTGAGCTTGGAATATTGAGCCAGGTAAGAATGCTCTGTGAGCTCAAACTTCGCTTGGTTAGTTCTGAGATAGGCAGGCGCAACCACTTCATTTGGGGCTCCAGTACATAGCATACTGTCTCAACCCACAGACCAGGATCATCTTCATTAATTCTGTTTGTGGTGTGCAACCCAATTTGCTTATCCTGTGACCTCCTCTTTAGATTTTTGTTCTTTATCTCCTTTTAAATTAGGACAACTTCTTCAGAAGTGCCCTTCTTACTGACATTTGTTACATTAATACTTGGCGTAATTTAAGTACTTCCATTCAATTGGCTGTCAAGCCTTCTCCTTAGGCTTGTCATTGCAGCTCTGAGCAATGTAAACAGCCTTTTTTAAGGGCAGAGTTGCTGGTGGTTCTGGTCTCTTAAATCCATTTTATAAGCGGCTTTAACATCAATCAATGACTTATTAATGGCCTTCAAGGATTTAGTGGGCTCATTGACAACATCATGTGAATTAGGAGATGCATATATGGTTAGCGTGAACTAAGAAGTGGTCTTAGAAGCAACTATATCTAAGGCTCCAGTGTTATAAAGCTGTTGAGAATTGAGGTAGTAACAGTTTGCATAGTCCTCAATCGGCATAGACTTCCACATTCTTATGGTGAAGAACTCTTGCTTCATATCTTGAACATCCAGTGCGCTTTCAAACTCAGCAATAAGGTTTTATTGATTTAAGCCAAAGTGTGATGTGGTCAAAGTGTGGCTTCAAGCACCTCCTTGCTTCTCTGCTCAAAACATAGAACATTGCAAGCTTTCTGTTTGACACTGGCTCCATAAATGCTGTTTTTGCATAGCTGAAGACTAAGACTATAGTCTCCTTTCCAAAGGTGAACTTTTCTTGAATTATGGGCAGAAATTTAGATCTTTTTCAAAGTCATTTTACATGTAGGCTACAATACCATCATTTGGTGTGTTAATACTGGTAGTGCAATCTCCTTTAAAATAACAATATGATGGGAGGAAGGCGTCTCACCTATATGTTAAGCACGTCATGATTGAAGGGGATCCAAATGGTTATCATGGCTTTCCAGCTTGGCAAAACTTGAGTTTAAGCTTTGTGATGTTTCATTATTTTATAATATCTAAGATATCCAACTTATCCACTTGAGTCAAGTCCAGATCACTAGTCATTTCTTGCGCTGGTAATGATCCAACTATTTTTAGATTAATCATATGAGCTAGTTGTTGCTCAAAATTGATAAGAATCTTACGCAAACTCTTTAGATTCATATCTCCTGGAAGTTCCTCTCCATAATACACTTATATGGTATCTTCATAGAACTTTCGCAATTGCTCAATGGCGCCCTCTGTAATGAACATCAGTTATTTCAGGGTGGCCTGCTCTCTAAGGGGGTGATGATGAGAAATGTGAAGCCACTTATAAGCTATATAATAATCTCAGGGTGCAGCATCAAGCAATTTGGAGGGCCTTATTCTTGCGTACATGTGATTTTTCTCATGGTTACATGCATGTCCAATAGTGTTGAAGCCTTAAAATTATTCATAACAAGGGTTTCTCATGAGCACCTCAGAACTCGTTTTAACTTATCTAACTACAGTAAGGCTAAGTTAAAACACTTACTTTATTTAAAATTTGACGTTATTAGCACAATAAAAACAGTACTAAGGCAAATTTTGTGTCAGAAGTGTATTTTGTTGATTTGATATGAAAATTATATATAGTGTTCTTACAGGATTAAAAAGTTATAGTATAATTTGATTTTTATAAAATTAACTTCTTCCCATAAGGCCATTGTACATTTTCTATCAGTTTCAGGGCCAGTGGAGTCCAATATCCTAATTCTCTGGGATCTTCTTGGCTTCTTCAATAATTATATTGATGAGCACTGACCTGTTTGTGGATGTGTGCTACTGTACTGAGCTTAACTGAGGCTCCTGTTGTTCTTGTGACCCTTGTGGCTCTTGCAACTCATGAATACCTTAGTCAACTCATTTGATGGATTTAGGAAATTTTTTACAACATTTTTAAGCAAATATACTCATTGTTCAGCTTTTAACAAAACTGGAAACTCTCTTTGGATGGGCTTTAAGTAACTTGTCCATCATTGGCGGTTATATCCAAAGGTATAAAAGAGGGTTTCTCTAAAGTGTCCACTGCAACATTGTGCGCATAGTCTTTTAAACCAGTTTTTATAATTGTGCGTCCTCTTATGTCATGACGACTGGATGTCAAATTATTACGGTGGTCAGGGGGTATATAAGAGCCTCCATCGTTATAGTATTTTAGACCCACCAAAGCCTATAAAAAGGTCTTTAGAATTTCGTAAAATCTTTTGATTGCTAGCAGAGATAGTTAGACTTGATCATTGTTCTGACCAGCTACATGTTAGCACCAAAATTAGTAATATTAAAATTAGGGGTCTCTGGGATGGGGTTTTCCACAGAGTGAGGAAGACACCTCTCTAGTTGAGCCTTTCTAATACAAAGAAAGACTAAATTTGACCATATGTTCTGGGAAGAACTGGTCAATGGAACTTCTAGTAGGTTTAAGCAATTTAGTTGTGAAAAAGTAAAATCCACTATTTATAAAATTGTGGGTTCATACAGAAAGCTTATATAAAGAGATTATGGAAGCTTGCCGCAGAAAAATCCATTAGCTGGACATGCCGAGGTTACCAAGGCCCATGAACTGATCACCTGATACTATTCTTGAACATGTATGGTTGAAAACATAAAGTTGTGTAGCCTCATTCTTGATCTATGACAGCATAAGCTATGTTGTTGTCAATAAAGTGGTAAATTAATTCCTCTTTAACAACCAAACAAGCTCAGGTCATCCATAAGCATGGATTTTATCAATGCTTTACCAAAATACAGAGAGCCTGACGCCAATATGGTTGTAATAGACCACCTCATCAAGTATGGTGAGCTCATCCCAAGCAACTCTCAGGTCACCTCCAAGAGAGCATTGACACTTTTTTCTTAAAATGGTCTACTCCTCGTTATGGGGTTTCAGAAGTAATCATTTAAGACCATGGTCCACAATTTTTTAGAATTTTTGTGGCAAACTACTATAGAATATGCGTATCAAGCCTGCAGATTCTTATAGAATCTTCCACAGTCAGATAGACAAGCAGAAAGGGTCAACCAGGTACTTAAACAATGCCTTTGTTGCTATGTGTCTGGACGCCATACTGACTGGATGGAGCTACTGGGGGTTGTATCAAAGTTTATATTATACCCAGGCTCCTAAATCTATATGATGCCACCCTTATTTGCCAATCATGGATAACAACCTGATATTTGGCATCACTCAGTAGGTGGTCACACCTCTCAGCTGATGGGATCTCCCAGAACATTTAAGAGACTCTCAAAACCCTAAAGAAACATCTTGAACTCACTGTTAAGGGTCAAAATAATAAGGTGGGTAAGAAAAGATAAGAAATTATTGTGTTTAAGTATGGCGCTATGTGCTAATACTCTCTAGAATTTATACTTGAAGGCTTCTTACCATAATTTAGTCATGTCTGTTTTTGTCCTTACCAGTTAAAGCGTCAAGTGAACCCATTGCTTTTGAGCTGTCTCTGTCTGAAAGATCACAAGCACGCATAACAATCCAAATCTCTTGGCTCAAGTTGTTCAAAAATAAAACAGAGAGATCCTTCCCCTTACGACCTTTTACTCTAAAATACTTGAATATGAGGTATAAAGATTTTAAGTAGCAAAATATTTTGGGGTCAGCGGAAGTATCTCATAATATGGAAAGACTATCTATAGAAGAATCTACCTGGCAAACAGCTAAGGATTGCATATGCTTCAAAAACTAATGAGTAATTTAGTTCAAAAAGAATGTGATGTAACAATTCAGTTTTAATCAGATCATCACATTGTTCTAATTAAAGATAATGCTAATTTTTAATGTCTCTTAAAATTGGCTCCACATTTAAATAGGAATTAGACTACTTTTTTTCCTCAAAAGATTGTTCAAATCCATGTCAATCAGATCTAGATTTTAGAACTTGCAACAGGAAATTTGATAATACAGAATCATTTAGGAAGTATCCCTTATCAAAGGAATGGAAGGCACAACCTGTAAATATGTTTTCATATCACCAAAATTTCATATTGTAATAGAAAATCAGTAATTACATCACAATATTGGGAATTAAATGAAAGTAACGCGCAAGATTTCTTGAACTCAAACCATAAAATGATTGTAACCATGTTTGGCTTATAAATAGGCATTTTTATTAAGGTGCAAAGGTTAGAAAGCTTTATTATATTTCAGAAAATCTTTTTCATGCTTACAGATAAACAATCAGGCTTAAACGAGCCTACTGATCTTCCAATTTCTAACTTATAAAATAGTAATAGAGTTTGTTGCCCTCAATTCTGGCTTCTTTTTTTAGCATTAGGTGGTCCCAACCTAAAGGGGGGATACACCAATCTCTCAATTCTGGCTTCTTAATCAGTCAAAATAGTTATCTCATTTTTAAAAAAATAATTTTATTTCATAAAAATATGAAATACCACATTATGAGTCCTTACTTCCAAGAAATAGACACTTTAATCAGCTGACTTGTTGAGTCCCTGTTCACTTCATCTTGGAACTAAGATGCACTGCTGGGTTTGTGTATTACTCTTATAGTAATGCAGGGGTAATTACTTCATTTATACTGGTATGCAACAAACCGTTAGATTTTTGAGTAATCTCCCTTCTGTGGACAGCTACATGGCTAGTCCTTCCCAAATCCTTTGTCAATTACTAGAAAGGACCCATCTATTATAAAATAAGTTTTTTACAAAGCATTCAAATCTTTTGTTTGATCTCAACAATTGATATCCAGGAAACACCCCCAAAACCACCGCTAAACCCCTCACCATGACAGCAACTACTCAACTAATGGACGGAGGATGGTCTTAGACTATATACAAACTTATTAGAGTTAATAAAATCTTTTACAAAATAATGGTAAACTTCAACCATTTCTAATCCACTTAGCATACTATGCACTAGGCAATAAAATGGGAAAGCACTGAGGCCTGGACTATCATTCTTAAGATTTACCAGTGTGTACCAAACCTAAAACAAATGTTGGCCACTGTTATTTTGAGTGTGCCAGGTTTAAAATTTACTTGTCTGAAATGAGGTTTTTATTTATCCAGAAAAGATACAAAGATATGCGCCCCTCACAAGACCTATTTTTTCTAAGATGTTCAAGAATCAACCATCTATCTCCAGAAATTCTTGTACCACTACTGTATTTGGGTAGTTCATTTGACGATTGTGGCTAAACAAAAAGGAACAAAGCCTCTATTCTTGAAGGATTGATGCTTAGAATAAATAGGTACTATATAATCAACTTGAGAAAACCTCAAAGTTCTTGCACCTAATCCTAGGGTAATAAAGCCTCATGAATTAAATTTGCCCTTGAATCTTTTGTTAAACATTTTTGAGGTGACTAAGAGGCTCAAGCTTAAAAATCCATAAGCCCACTAATTCTAGAAATGCATCTAGCAATGACAATCAATGATTATGATTGGTCATCAATGCAAGTCATTTAATAACATATGTTCCCAGTCTTTTTAATTGCCAAAGTTCTGGCTTTGAAACATTCTTACTTTTACTTTCATTTTTAATTTTAAATAAAAGTATAGAGTTCTTCTAAAAACTTAGCGAGGTGGTTCCTGTTACACTTTAATGTGGTTTTTTACAAATCAGGCTTAAACAAGTAGTTATTAAGGAATCTAGGCATGGTTCATTTTTCCTAAGACTGGCCCGATTTATTTAATTTTTTAAAGTGTTCAGTCTAGTGGGTGGTTCCTTATACCACTCTGGTCAGGTCTTAATCAGAAACATAGTTGAAACAAGTATCGGTAAGAAATAACTTGGCGTGGTATTATACCAAAGTAATCTGCGCATTACTTTTTATAGGATAATAAAAGCCTAAAACTGACTGATGAGATTATATATATAATCATTATATTAAGCTAAACTATTATAATGGAAAACATTTTAAAAGCAAATAGCCTATGATTCATATTTTAAAGTGTTATATAAATTGCTAAATATAATTTGTATTATAGATTATGACATCATGAGATAATATTATTTCATTTTAAGACTAGTGGGGCCCAATCCAAGGGGTAGTGACCACGCTTTATTTTTGGGTGCTAGATAAACTAAAAAATTCCAATATTATGCTGCATCTGTTAGCCTAAGTGACCATGTTGCATAGGTGAAAGGTGTTGTGGATAATATAATTAATCTTAGTTTAGTCATTATTAATGGAATAATATTAAGACATTTATGTTGATGTCAAAAACTCTATCTATGTAAAACTATTATGATATTTTCTTAGAATTTTTGACTAATAAATTTCAAATATACAATTGAAGTTAACACCATATATATAAGGATCAAACTATTTTAAGGCCTATAACTTTCAAAATCGATATAACTGTAAAGTTAGTCACTAAAGTTAATCTTAATAGCTCTTTTTGTTGTTTGTACTATGAAATTTAAGATAGACCATATGTTATATCATAGTCTTCTGAGAAGTTATTAATATTTAATAAAGTTATTTATCTATAATGAAATCAGTTTCAAGTAGTACTTTAAATTACAAGTAAAAAAACTAAAATATTTTTAAGCAGTAAATGACCACAAAGAAAGATTTTTTTACAAATCAAGGTTGTAAAAAATACTCTTGCTACTTTATACTAAAATTTATACTCTTAGAACATTGGTTAATTTATACAATTTTAGTTTTTAAGTTGTGATAGAATGTATCTATCTTATGCTAAATTATTTTCTACTTTACATAGAGCTTTGCCACTAGAATAGATTTGGTTTTTTGTGCATAATGTTGTAACTTTATATGCTATAGTTTTTAAATAGTTCTAAACAATAAAAAGTCAATCAGAATCTGATTATTTTATAAATATTACTATAAATTATATTATAAAATAAATTAGTTATCAACTTATTCTTATATCTATGAATGAACTATAGTAATTTTTATTAGTATGTACCATAACAAACAGGCTTTTAGTACCTTTGAACTAAGTGCTTGAGGTATGCTTAGATTTGATTTTTTATACTAAGCTAGCTATAACTAAAGCTAGTATTTTATAATTAATTCAAATATGAATATAATAAACTGTTTATATATGTAGATTGTATATCAAATAGCTTGAATCTATAGAGAAATGCTTAATATTAAATTAAAAATTTTATCATGAGTTACAAGAGAAACAGCAATATAATCAAGTACTTTACTTGAGTGTAACATTAATATTGTTTATATGAAAATATATTGCAAATTCAATTAGAGCTATGCAATTGCATAGTTTATATGTAAACAGTATAATAAATAGATAGATATGGGTTTAAACCAGATATAGTGTAAACAAAATTATATTAAAGTAAACAGAAAATTGAATTTATATCTAAACTAAGAAAGTAAAGATAGTAAGCGTGCTTTTATATGTGTTAATTAATTATGAATTTTTTTAAGTATAATAAGATATAGCATAAGTTTCTTCAAAATAAAATTTTAAATACAAAGTATATATGTATACTCAACTATATCTAAACAGGACTTTATGTAATAGTGACTGTTGCAGCTATTCTGACAAACAGTTAAAAAACTTTTTTATTTTTTTAATTTTACATTTATACTAGTTTATATAGACAAAGATTTCAATCAATCAGTTTTCTACAGCAATGTTAAATTATAAGATTAATTTACTACATATTACATTGCACGCCCATGTTTAATTATTTGTAGTTGCTAATTGAAAGTATAAAAAACTATCAGTTACCTATCCTTGGTGCCCTCAACTACTAATAGTTATGAATATGAATCAAGTTCTATTTCCTGCTGTTGCAACTCTAATTCCCTAATACCAAAATAACCTTAGCCCTTGGACCTTGTTTTATATCAACATCTATACTATTTTTATTATTAACCTGTACCAAGGCTAGTGTAAAACTAGGCTTCAATAGGTTTGGAATCAACTATTTGGCCATTCTCCAGTGTCTTGGCTGTAAATGGATAAGTACTACATTTATGTAAATGCCCTGAGCCTTAGTAATACATAATTATTTTATATTATTTTTTTTGAAGCTATCCTGAAATTCTCAAGTGTTGCTTGTTGAACAAATGCAAATTAAGGAAATGAGTGAGCATATATGAGATCTTGTTACCTATGATGGACCTTGTTTATACTTTAGCATTGTAAGTTAATATGTAGTCAATCAACTTTTACCCATAGCCACTATGAGTAAATAAAGCTGCAGCGTGCTTATTATATCTTAAACAAAAAACTTTGGCGACTAATTTGTAATATAGCACCCTTGATTTACAAGCATCTGTTATCATACAGATTTTTTATTTAGTGTTCAACTTACATGTGATTAAACAGTTGAGACTAAAGCGCCAGTATTAACATTTAGTGTTCACTACAGGAATCACTTCTTTCAACCTGTTCACCTAATTTCAACTATAGATCATGATATAAACGTCTCACTATACCACTTGGTAATTTTAACCAGAAGATTTATTCCTTAAAAAATATAGTATATTCCCAAAGACTATTGATAAGTGGATTAGTTATCAGCTCTTAAATTCTACTTAGAAACTTAGGCAGGATGAGAACTAACACAAGGCGGAACATTGCAAGTTTAGAAATTTGTTGCCAAATTCGTCTAGATATTAATAATGGTCCTTGTTAATGTAGTCAACATCATGCTGAGGATAGACCATTGGCTAAATAGCTATTTATTTTATATATTGACCATAAAAGTTAGAAATCAATGGCAATGAGGCGCCAATGGCAGCCATATCACCTATAATTTTTATATAATTACCCTCCTGGGATATATGAACTTAATATAGGACTGAATCCTAAATTCAAGCTACCCCAGTATCTCTCCTACAGCCGCTCTTTATCTTCTACCAGTGTTACCTTGGATGACTTTACTACCAATATCCACCCTGCACTGCTAACCTTGTTTGCTTTTCCAGTTCATCCCAGCTTAACTGAGAACTGGGATGAATGTCCTATTGATAAGTTAACACAGTGAACCCGCCTGAATTTGACAGGAAAGGGAACTTTAACTTTTCTGAAACTTTTTGATTTTACCATGTGGAACTCAAATGACCAGGTCAAACTGGCTACTTCAATGAACTTGTTGGACCCTGTTAGTTATGAGCAGGTAATGCCAGAGCTTTATGAGGCTGACATGTTTTATGGTACTAATAAAGAAGTTGTTATTGTTGTTTGGTGGGAAGAACTATAATAGGCTAAAGACCGCCTTCATGCCCATAAAATTTAAACCAGATGAAGTTGTTTTGGCCTTTAGTGACCATTTTTATTATGGGATCATGTGTTGTATGGTGTAAAAGCTTAAGTCACTATGATTATATTGCTTTTGGCCACGCCTGCAACCCTTACAAGCAATTATATTGAGCTATGTTACCCATTTATATAGAAACCAATAACTGAAATGGCGAGTAAATTAACTAACACATCCTTACTTTTGATGAATATAACTCTAAATCTTCTAATAAAGGACATATTATTGATTATGTGGCATCAATTAAGGACAGTAATATGGGAAAAGCCTTGGTAGAATAGATAAGAGTTGTTCTTACTCCACCAACAGTTCAATAATCCCATGTAAAGAGTTATTTAATAGAAACGCCACCATGCAGCATAGTTCCTAAGAGTTAGGATGCTATGGCATCTAATTTGCATAGCAAAATCATGAATCATATCTTAGTCAGTTCTTTGCAGCCGCAGGAGTTTTATGGACATACCTATCAGCCCAAGTCCAACTGACACAAAAGAATTTGACATGCAGACGCTTAATGAGACTACAAAGCTTATTCTATACAACAGCATAAATCCTTCAGACCTCCTCTGTGAGTGCTTTTAAGGATCTATCCTCTTTTTTCACCATATACTTGTTAATGATCTGTATACTGTGCCTTTTCAGCTTCTAATGCAGTAGGATATTGAATATGCCTCCTAACGGGAGACCAAATCACAAGCATTTTTAGATGTATAACTTATGAACAAGGAAGGCATAAACCAACTTAGATATTGCAAAAGATGCAAAAGGCGCTCTGAATTTGCTCAGAAAGAATTTAGAATCTAATGGCAATCCGCTACGTTCTGGATGGAGCTATACCATGGCTCACAGACATCAAACCCTTTTTAGAAACATATATTAACTTAACAATACCTGAAGGTCTATATGATGTAATCTTCCACCACTTTGTCAGTCCAATTTAGATCCTATTGCCGCCTCTGGTGCTGTTTCTCTTAACCAAGAGAAAAACAAGGTGTCTTTGACAATCATTTACTTGTAATTAATTTATGTAAAAAGATATAACGTATCTTTTATGCTCTACTAGTTGTAAAGGTATTTAATAGTGACATTTGTGAGCCTGTCAGTTTGGGGGTACCTGGAAAAATGTGGGAAATTTCCCAACAATGATAACCCTTGGAGCTCAACCACTCAGTCCCTACAAAAAAGTGAAGGCCCCAAATGATTGGGTAAAGCATAAAAATGATCAACAGGCAGGTACTGCTTAGGGCCCCAGCTTCTCAATAAGCCTAGTCTATCCTCACTAATTTTTGTTTTCTTATGTTTGGTCAAGATGAGAATAAGTGTTGCAAATGGACTGACCAACAATCTGAACAAGTATGTTATTTTTTTATTTTTTTATTGTTTCATAGACAAGTGTTTCAATTGAATAGATTACTACGCCAATGTCAATTATAGAATCAAATTTACTATCAATTACATTTCACGCCCTGATTTATTGTTCTCAGCTGTTAATCAATGATTATAAGTTACTTTGAGTCACCTAACCCTGGTGCCCTCAATTACCATTAATTATAACAAAAGGATCAATTCCTTAATCTCCGCCGGTGCAACTATCAAAATCATAAAACCACAATTACTTTTGCCCTAGCCCCAAGTTTATATCACCACTAGCATTCACTACAAGTGATTTGCTATGATGTTTATAAATTTTCGGATATTCATAATATTAATTTAGATTTTATATTATAGAAATAATAACCACTCAACCAATTCTAATGGCTCAATCAAATCAACCAAAAACCACCAAACACTCATCTAAACCTAACTGAACTTATCAAATCAACCAATAACTAATCACCCCTCAATATAGACTGTTTTATTGATTTGATAAAAAACCATCAACCACTTGGCCAAACAAAAAACCTATTGAATCATAAAAACCAAACTGCTCTCCTTAAAAGTCTCTTTATATTTAACTCATTGTGTATGTGACATGTCTTTCAAACTACTAAATCAACATCTACTTAACTTGCCAAAAGTATTTTATTAATTAGGGGAACCAAATTAGGAAGGCCTTTAAAATTTATATAAACCTAACATCTAGGTATCCATGCCTCTTTATTATATTTGAAGTTTATCTGATGATAAGCTCACACTGACAGACTATAGGCTGTACGTTGCTATTCTTGAGATACTCAGACTAAAAGCTTTGCTGTTGCCCTTTTGACTGGTGAGCTGATTATCCTAACTTTACTTAATTTAATTAATCTCTAATACTGATTTTTGTTTAGATTGGGTGAACAATTTGAAAGAATTATTCATTAATAATCACCAATTTTCACCCACTTGCTCAAATAGATTGAATCTATCAGACACAAAAGTTATAGATGTCAGTCCGTCAGTCAGTACATCAGTCAGTCAGTGAATGTGTTTTATTTAGCAGATATATATTTTATTTTTAACTGTTCTATCCCCGCTCTGGTGTAAAACTAGTCATTATTAGGTTTAGCATTAAGTATAAAGCCAATTGCCAGCGTCTCAGCTATAATTTGGATTAATGCTACATTTATGCAAAAGCCGTGGGCCCTAGACATTCCTTATATTCTATAATGAAAAGTTTATGCAATCATTCAACAATTCTCAAATGTGTTTAGTTGCACCAATGAGAACTCTGGTAGTGAGTGAGCATATATAAAATGGATTGCCATTTGGAAAGGGGTCTTGCTTATAATTTAGCTTCATAATTTAGTATATGAATCAATAACCTGACGCCCATAGCCACTGTGAGTATTCAGAATCGCAGTGTGCTTAAAATATCATAAACATAAACCTTTGAAGACTAATTTGAATATGTTCATTTGTTTACAGGCATCTGTTATCATAATGATCTTTTTATATAATGACAACTTACCTGTGATAATTAAAGCTGACAATGAAGCACTGAATGTAATAATGTCTAAATCTGTAATGATGTAATAAATTTGTTAATATCTATATGTCATAGACTAGTTTATGCAATGATAACAATACAGATTGCTACACATATATATGATATTCTATAAATTTAACATTATGATTATGTACGTTTCTATAGCTAATCTAAAATAATATAGTAAGGAAACCTACTGGGTCATTATTATCTACTTGATTTTTATAGCTTATTTTTGAGTTAAAATTGAAGACTAATCTCCTTTTTTAAATACTTTTAGGAATATATAAATTATGTTAATATATTTCTAGTAAAGGGCTTCTTAGTAATGTATTTATGGTTTTATGCTCAGGCTTTATTATGGTTTGTCGTTGAACTAACAACATATACTACATAAAGTTGCCCATAGAAAAAGAAGAACTTGTCTAAATTCAATTAGCAACTTTAGAGTATTGCTCATACTTTATATATAGTTTTAAATAAAAAAACATACCATAACCTGTAATCAATTAAACCAAAAAGGCAAATATGAGCAAGTTAATGGTATATAAGGATTCATAATTGTGATGCAACAACCATTAATCAAAACAAATTTTATAAATTTTACACACAGGTTGTGATCTGTATTTGGATTATACTATATAATATTAGAAGTTAAATAATTATCTTTGGTTTGACCTGAGGATAATACTGCACTGACTTGTGGAGAGAATTGGGAAATTAAATTCAATGGGAAAGGAGAATATTATTGGTAAAACTCCACATGCAACGTTCTGATAGGCCAGGAAAGCCATGTACAGCCTTGATATTTGTTAACATGTTTCAGAGAATTGTTGTGTAACGCTATAACAGTCACTAATCTTCTCTTACCCAGTTTAAACCACTAAAATTATCTTTGGGAGGCAATGGTCATCTAGTTCATACTCTACCATTGGGGCACCATTCCCTCAATGTTAAAGATCTATATTAAATAACATTTAGTGCACAACACTAAGTATAAGGCTATTTAATGAAGGTAAGCTGATTTTAAAGAGTCTAAAATCAGTTAGGATACATAATCTTTTGGTTACTTAATAATTGTATACAGGGATAGCATGCATGTGGTAAAATTTTATGCTTGTTCAATATAAGAGGCAATTATAATAACAATATAAATCATGATGCTAGAGTAGATTTTTACTTGAACATTATAGTAGTGATTAGGTAATAAATCTACAATTTTTGTAAATAGTGAACAATAGATGAAAATGTATACATTAAACATAAGTTTAGATTTTAAAAAATATCTTTATCTCTCTTTAGTTACGTTATCTAACCTAGTAATTTACTAGCAGATTGTTGTTTTTATATTAAACAAAAAGGAACTTATGATAATTATAAAAGATAGTTTATGTATTTTGTTGATGTAAATGATTATCTTTATGTATGTATCTACTTCCCTCTGCATATGTTGCAAATAGATTTACTGGCAAAGTTAGCAAAAATCTCTAAAAAGAAGGATTTTATACCACCCAACATACAGAGTATAAAACAAGTGCTTTGAAGGTATGTTTAAGCTCTTTGTAGAGCTTTAAGAGACATTGTATCATCATTATTTATCTAAAGGGCATGCTTGTATAATTTTGCTGATCACTTCTTTTGGATATCACGTCTAGGATGACACTTGTAATAATGATAAATACTAGCCTAACTATAGTATTTGTTATTTGCTCATCTATAAGGTAACAACCTAGCATTGAAAAGGGAAACACCACTTGCAATATGACTTTATATGCGTGTTTTTTCATAGAATCAACTCAAAATATTTCAGTTTTTTAGTGAATAGAGAAAAAGAGTAAGAAATTGTAAAGTTTTATATTAATTATAATTGTAACATCTTTGATATAATTAAACTTAACTATTTCTTTAGAAATAATAGTCTTAATCCTGGTTTAATGTACAATTTATCATTAAATTCATCATATTCATTTTATATTCAGGAGTAGACTATCCTGAGTTTTTTGCTTTTTCTTTAAAGACTGTATTTGCTTTACAAGCTTTAGTAGTGCTCTTTAAAAAGATTGTTATAAGTGAGGTCAGAGAAAATTATTATTTCTTTCCTTGTAGAATATATCTTAAAATTACTTTTTTATGACATTATATGAACGTAATATGTAGCATATATTAAAAATAAAACACTATTTACTGTAAGTTTCCAGGTCTCAGAAATCAAGATGGATAGGACCTAACACCCCTTCTTGATAAAATGGACATTAATCTAAGGCTCTATTACTTGACAAGATTATGACTTATAGCATACTCTTGATGAATGATGGGTATCAGCGGCCATTCATGTCTGACCCATGACACCTCTCAACCCACCTCAAGCCCAACCTGTCTGTATCACATAATTTTAAATCACTATGTACAGAAAACAAGAAACTCTGTTCTGATTTTAGAGGTATGATTAAATTAGGCACCCTAAAGAAATTACTCAGAATAACAAATTACTCCACTTAGAGCGCCCTTATTTGTAAAAAGTTTGATACCTATGGCAGCCCCTTAATGAAATAATTTATTTATGAAAGCTCATAATAGAAAATTAAACAAAAATAATATATATAACAGGCCTGAACTTTTAATGAATACCACTATTGACAAGTAGATACATTTGATAAAACCCCAGAATCAGATGATAAGAATCTCAAGTTGGAAATTAGAACACTATATTGAATTTTTTGAGGTTAGCATTGGTTATTTCAATAAATATAGCTTTACTAAACCTCTTTACCTCCTGTTGAAAGTGGCACCAGGTATATTATTATTAACTGCCAGTTAGTTTGGACTCAAAATAAAAAGGTAATCTGCAATATGACATATACCCTAAGTGTGACAAACCCAGACTACATTAACACATTCACATTGTCTATATTGGGGATAATGCAAACTACAATGGCACAAAATTATTAAATTGCTACTCATAGAAAAATCAACCCCTTTTTAACCTTGGCGAATTGTTTGAATCCTTTACAATCCAATATATCTTCATGAATACTAATAGAAGATCAGATAAGACTGAAGCTTCCAGGGTAAAGCCTTGATGAAAGAAATGTAAGTCTGAGCCTATAAATAAGGTCTCCTTTTTCCAAGATTATCAAATTTTTGGGGAATTTTCACCAAACTTAAGAAACCCCCAATTGAAGAATGTAAGCTCAGTGTATAAATAAGGCCTCCAAATTCATGAAAATTTTGGATCTAATTTAAACCTTGGAGAATACATGAAAATATTAATTTATAAAAAATGAAAAATGCGCGAGTTATTAGACTCATACTATCAAAAAATTGATCAAAATTTACTTCAGCCTATAGAAAGCCTTTAAAAGTTAGTGCCAAGGTTAAAAAGCATTTTCCTTTAATATTTTACTTGCATACAAATAATCAGTTAGACTTAAACAAGTTTATAAAAATCAATTTTAGTCTTATATAAAAATGAGGTTGTTGTACTCTATTATGGCTTTATAAGCAGTTCAAAATATATAAAAAATGTTTATTTTAATATTAAATTTACCTGTAAAAAACCATACTATGAACCAGTAATACCAAAAATCAGGCACTGAACTTCGCTGCCTTGTCACATCTTTGTTCATACTATCTTGGAACCAAAGCGCGCTGGTGGGTTTGAGCATTTCTTTAACATGGCCAGGAGTTGCTCAACCCAAGTTGGTGGTATGTAAAAAACTGCTTGATTATAAGTGTGATATCTGTTATTGTGGAAAAACTCTGTTATTCCTTCCCAACTCTTATGTCAATTATTTGAAAAGGACCCATCTGTTACAATAAGAAACTGAGATAAAGTCTTATTTATCACAACAAGATTTTTTTAAAACTAAAATAAAACACACCATAGTACATTACTGACAGTAATTTGAAGATGGGTGGGTAGGTAGCCTTGGTCCTTGGTCAGCTTCCTTCAGCTACTCATAGAGCCAGATCCACTTCTGAAAAGCCAGTCAATTCCTCATATTATAAAAATCCCTAATTCCTATTGGTTCAATATATTTAATAACGATTAGCACAAAGATGATGTGGCAGTTGCATAAAAAAGGGAAAAAAAAGAGACGCTAAGGCTCTGGCCTTTGAAAAATTTAAACAATAATATAAATTATCCTATCATAACTAAGAAACTTGCAGATAGCTGAGGATAATAATAACATACTTGGACACTGCAGGCCTCATTAATGAAGAAAACCCTCAACCATAACTCCTTATGCCACATGCCGCTGATGCCCCCACTCCTATGTTATCCGCCATGGCCCACCAGCTAAAGCGGGCGCCAGACAAAAAGTTCCCCAAAGCTTCCTCGCCATCTGATATGGCTTCCTAGGCTGATAACTTAGGGGCTATATTAGGATTTTTTATTTCTAGTAATCCCTCTATTTGGCTCATTAGCAAATAAAGATGCATGGCGGCTCCCCTTTTTAGGTTTGGGCATAACTAGTGATAAAAATAATAACAAACATACTAACAAAAATATTATGGCGGCGTGGTGATAAGGTAGTTGATAATATAATACAAATAAAAGTTTTCATGGCTGTGGGAGCAAGGTAATTATTAGAACAGGAATGAAAGTTGTACCTGCAGAGAACTAGGATTTTATAATACTTGATAAATACCATATATAGGAGGCGTTGAGGTAGGTTAAGCAATAGTAGCTTAATACTACATAATGACACTAGCGGCACCAAAATATGATGATTGAAAGTCTCTTCATCAATATTAGTGGAATATGATAATAGATAAAATAAAGAGTTTGAATCATATAGCTGGCCTGCCCAAATCTCAGCATCCCCATCCCTTAGGGATAATAACTAACAGTCTTCATGTTTTTAGGGTTTTAGTCTTTTAATGTTTTTTAAATAAAAATTAATCCCCAAATCCTGTATTACAATTAAAACACAAAAGCCACCTCTCATCAATCATTTCCTAAGTTTATTAGAGAAACCACACGTTTTGGTATTGATGTTAGTTGTGGGTTTCTATATTTGTTTCCTGCTCTGCTTTTGAATAATAAAAACATGCAGGCGACCTAAGGGGAATATATGATGCGCTAAACATATACCCATCCCCACCATCTTTCCCATTTAAGCATTGATGTTGATGCCTACTTTCATCTTATAAGAACGGCGGTATCTTGTATCCTGTGGCTGCTGTCATGGGTTCTTGTGAATCAAATATGGAATCAAGCTTTTGCTTTAACATGCCAGTTCCAAGAAAAATTTAAACTATGTTCTCAGTAAAGCTTTATCTTGATTTAGAAATGATCCCAAGGGATTTTTACAATAAAAATAAACTCTTAGAAACAATAGAGATATTTATACTAAATGACAGGTTCATATACTACTCATTTGGTTGTTTTGTGAGTCTTTATAGTTATCTGACTCATAAAGTTTTGAAAAGTTTATAAGTATTATATAAAATATACTCAAATGGTCAGTATCTATGCAACCAAGTGTTTTTCCTTCTCTTCCAGGATATATGAGGTGTGGCAGAAAAGTAATGAGACTGGGAACACTGCAAGCGATCTGGCAACGCTGCGCTGTTGTCCTTGACGGAGCATGTGTATCAGCCCCCTCCCATCTCTCAGTGCAAGTTTCAACTCCTTCCATTAACTACGTGATTGTTGTGACTGCTATTAGTGAAGTTGTGTTTTGATTGTGCATCACGCAAAATGGAACAGCGTGATTTGGAGCAACATTGTGCCATTAAATTTTGTGTTAAGCTTGGAGAATTGGCAAGTGTGATGTTTTAAAAGTTAAAACAAGCGTATGGGGGAACATTCTTTATCCTGAGCTCAAGTTTTTCGCTGGCATAAATCATTTTTGGAAGGCAGAGAACACGTTGAAGATAAACACCGCTCAGGGAGGCCTTCAACTTGTAAAACTGATGAAAACATTAAATGTGTGAACACTCTTGTGAGATCAGACCATCGATTAACATTAAGAATGTTGAGTGAAAAATTAAATTTGAACAGATTTACCGTTCATCAGTTTTGACTGAACATTTGCACATGCGAAAGGTCTGTGCCAAAATGGTGCTGACAAACCTCACAATTGAGCAGAAGGACAATCAAAAAAAACAAGTGTCTTGATCTTCTTGACAGAATCGCCAATGAGCAAGATTTCTTTAGTCGTGTAATCACAGATGATGAATCATGGGTTTTTTAATACAATACTGAGACCAAGTAGCAAAGTGAGGAGTGGCACACTGCAAGTTCTCCTCAACCAAAGAAAGCTCAAATGAGCAAATCGAAGATCAAAGCAATGCTGATTTGTTTTTTTGACAGAAGGGGAATCATCCACAAAGAATTTGTTCCTCCAGGACAAACTGTCAACCAAGTTTTTTATAAAGACATCCTTGAAAGGCTCAGAAAAAGGGTCATTCGCGTGAGACCAGACATTGCAGACAAATGGATGCTCCATCATGACAATGCCCCATGTCACACTGCCCTCTCTGTCACAGAATTTTTGACCTCAAAAGGCATTCCTGTGGTTCCCCAGCCCCCCTATTCACCTGACCTCAGTCCCTGTGACTTTTTCCTATTTCCTAAACTGAAAAATGTCCTCAAAGGGCGGCATTTAGGGACTTTAGAAAACATCCAAAAGAGTGTAACAGAAATGCTACAGACCATACCATTTGAAGACTTCCAGCGCTGCTACCAACAGTGGGAACAACGTCTCCATCGGTGTGTAGCTGCCCAAGGGAACTACTTTGAAGGGGATAAGATTGATGTTTGAAAAAAATAAAAACTTTGTTAAGTAAAAAATCAGTCTCATTACTTTTCTACCACACCTCGTACATATAGGAATATACTGCTTTTTTATGGCAATTATTAGCGTATGTATACTATAAGGCATATACAGCTTATTAATTCTTTCATAGAAATTTATTATATTCTACTATATGGAAGAGTTGCATCTTAAGATCCTCTATAGCTACAACAGCATTAGTACCCTTAAATTAAACAAGCTTTAATTTAAAGTTGAATTGCAGTAGTAATTTAGGAGTAGGTCTTTTGTGGGGATGCTTAGAATTATGCTCCAAAAGCTTCAGATTATATATTCTATCCAGACTTAGTTCTAATTTCATTTCTAAGCTAAAAAATTTTCAGTTCACTTCTTTTATTCTAGATTTATACATGCATATTTTATTAATGAGCTATAAAACTTCTATATACGCAAAAATATAAATAAACTTTGGATTATAAGAAATAGTCTACTCATTTTTCGATGTATTTATAACTAAAGCTGCAACAATATCATTAATTTTGTATAGGCGCTTTATACTTTGACGAATTGTAATCTGCAGTTGATGTTTCAGCTCAATACTTTTGGATTATGCATAATGCATAATCACATTTTCTACATGGTAATATAAAATAGATTGAATAATCCATACACCACTTACTTTATAACAATATCATATGTCCAGCTCTTTAATATAGTAATGTATCTTATATAGTGCTTATAAAATGTGTTAGGCTGTAACTTGAAGGCAAGTCAAATTAACATTTTTTTGAGGAAGATCATGTTTTACCATTTAGTGTAAAAAATCAACAATATAAGGTCCAAAAATCTCGCCAATATTTTCAAACGCTTAACATTTTGAATACATAAGTAGCAAATAATATATACTTTTTTAAAACAATCTTTAGATTAAGATGCAAAAGAGTATTAACTTTATATCTTTTTATTGAGATAACTTTTTGAATTATAGTAAGTGATTATGCTATCAATGCGATGCAATAAGTATAGTATTACTTGTCTATAGCATATATTGGCTCTTTTCTTTAAAAGTACTTGGAAATATAATCAGTTGACCATTACCCTTTGCATTTTCATCTCCTCTTTATGAATAATCAATTAAATAAAGTAGCTGGGATTTGAGATAACAAGTTAACCAAGATCCCTGCACCAAAAACAAACCTCAATAAGTCAACTCTTGAGCCTTAATAAAATAAACTGTCACTGAAAGCATCAATGGGGTATCTGATCAAGAAGCATCACACGTTCAGGAACAATGGAGATGCCTTCTGGAATTACTTCTCCGCTTCTTAAATTACAAAAGGCGTTACTACCATCAATGAAGTCACAAGGACATTATTGAAAAAGAGCAATGAAGGCGCTGACAAGGCGATCAATTTGTAAGGACTTGGAAGATCCTGATCTTACAGCCCCATGGAGGCCTCCTTTGCATTGTGTCCTCACTCACCCTATAGGTATCAAAAATTTTCTAACTTAATAAATTAGTCTGCTTACTCCATCATTTTGTATTCATTGACCGCTCTTCTAGTTTTACAGCTTTGAGCCCCATTTTAAACTTTGGCTTATATTCCAGAAAACTGATAAGCCAACACAAATGGTGCTCTCTATAGGGGACTTAAAGCTTTACAGTAAAACGTCTATACTGAAAAATGGAGAGTAGTAGAAATCATGAAATCCAATCCGCTGACTGGTCAAGAAGCGTAACTTGATAGAAATATTTTTCAGTAATAAGTTACTTTTCAGCCCTAAAATTTATAATTTTAGGTCACCTTTCAATTACTCTCCCCTCTTTTGATAAAAATCAGTATCAACTATAACTTGTAAACATCAATATAATTATCCAGAAATTACTGGACAGCACTTACTCCGTGGGAAGTTTCTCTTGTTTTTCCTAAACCTCCTTTGCGCCTTCCAGAATTTGAGACTTATATACTTTGGCTCTGCTACCCTTAGGATAATTGGCTTAGAAAACTGAATGTTATCTCCAAAGCTTTGTCTATCTGGGTATACACCACATCCTATAAATAGTGGCCTACACTATCATGAAGTATCTAGACAACTGGAACTCACACAGATTTTGTATCTAAACATTGTCAATTTCTAAAATTTATCATTTTCCTTTGTCAACGACAACTGGAAAGCCAATATATACAATCGCCAATTGATTTGTGAAGCTCACAATCAACTTGTTGTGTTAGATAGTGAAATCTTAGGTTACCTGAGGACCAGCTTCCCAAAAATGTTCAACCACTTGAGTCAATATGAAGCTAATGCTCAATCAAATTAAAGGGCTTATCCAGTTGCTCCAGCAAAGTTATCAGGAGTTAGCCTCCCACAATAGTATCCTTGTAATTAATGGGCCTGAAGGGCCAAGAGGACCAGAAGTGCCAGAGGGCCCCAAAGGGCCAGAAGGACCCAAAGGTCCCCTTGGACCCCAAGGGCCATCCAGTTCATTGGTGCCAACTCCTAAAAATTCTAACAACTCCTGAAAACATGATGTCCTGATGGAGCTCGCAGCCTTAATGGAGCAAATAAGTCATGTAGCTAAAGGATGCAAGCTCCGCTTAGACAGGGTCCCCCTAGATCCCAGAGTTTTAATTGATGTTTTGTCAGAAGAGATGAAAAATTTCAGCTCTTCTTCCAAACTTACTGATAGCTGCATCTCCCAACTTGAGTAAACCTGATTAAGTTTCAAAACCGCTTAAATGACTTTATAAATAAGCTGCTTCTCCAATGTAACAAAGTTAAGCTCTAAAGGGGCAAGTTGCAAAAAAAGTTTCAGTTAACTAATTTCAAACCTCCACTGGGATGAAGTTCCTGAGTATATAAAGGGTTGGGATTACATTGGACCAAAAGGCCCTCGCAACTATGAAGAAACCAAGATTTCCAAGCCTTTCAGGGTCCCTGAAAATACTCTTTCTACTCCTATTGTGACTAACTTTAAGCCTCATTCCAAGGAAAGACTTACTCTGGGACAAGAATTATCGCCTTTTTTCTGTATGCTTATGAGACTATGACGTAGGAGGGCACTGACCATCAGAAGGTGCATTACATCCACTTCTTCCTGAACAGCATGGCTCATGAATTTATTATTCTCGTTAAAGGATTGTCTCACCTGAAAACAAGTCTGTACCACCCTAATTTAGGAGTTTGGAAGCAAACAGACCTTAATTAATTAAAAGCGGGTGTTTATTGCCATTTTTTTAGAAAAAAGATAGTCCTTTGGATTTTTCCAGCTGATTCTATGCACAAGCAAATCCCTTTATTACCACAACAATACTACTCTGAACAATGCCTTTACCTCTATAAATTTTACGTTGGGATCTTACTCTGAGGTCTAATTTACATATGATTGGCTGGAAGAGTAACTTCACCTGCATCCAAGGAAAAGGAAGCTCTTAACAAAATTCCTGCGTCTACCTTGAGTTCCAAAACATCTGTTTTACCTCTCTTGCCGTCCTCAAGTCCACGTTGTTGAGAACCAGGAGAATTTCAAATCTCAGTGCTTTTACTGAAACTGATTCTATCACGCTAAGAATTGTTGGAAGAGATTTGCAAATTAGGCGAGGAAAGGGTAGTCAGCATGAAGGACAAGGCGCTTCATGATGACAACCCTGTATTGCCTAGAGAACCTTTAGAGACCTCAATTGGGTCTGATGTTGTTCCTGGGGGAGATGAATTGGTACCAGTTGATGATAAAGAACCCAATCCTGCTTACTTTTCTAATGACAAATCTCCTATTTTTCTTACTCTGCACTCTCAATATTGGAATTTTTGTCACACGAGTTGCTGTTTGAGTTCATAAGGTTCCTTTCTACGCCATTGTTAACAGTGGTTCCCCATGAATTTCATTTCATATAAGTTAATTAAACGCATCAAAGTGGCTCCTGCCTTAGCTCACAATATGGAATGTGGCACAGCTGGAACGCAATTCATTCAGTCAATTAGGGCCTACTCCTCAATATCAATTTGCTTTGGCAAATTGTCATTAAATATTATCCAATGTATTAGATAACCCTAGTTATATACTCCTCATCAGAACTCAATTTTCCATGAATTTCCGCACGTCATGCACTATAATGAAATTTTTTCACTATTAAGACATAGGGTTCCATTGGATTTTGTGACCTCCTATGATGCTAAGTCAAAGGTCAAAGCTCAGGCCTGCCTGTTGGGAATGAAAGTTAGATCATTAGAATCAAATATCATTTGAGAGCTCTTGATTATATATACCCGTAAGTCCCAGGGAACGTCCTCTGGGCGTTAATTGGCCATTTTCTTATTCCCGAGCAAGAAGGTACTGAAGAGGATGGCCATACCCCTCATTACTCAGGGCGATCTCGCTCACATGGTAGACAAGCGCTGGGTAACAGCCCTTCCACTTTGGATCCTGCTTCTGGTACCCACACTCTCCTTGGAAGAACTGCTATGAGGAATCAGTGAAATCTGTGCTGAGATCACTGAAATGAAATCAATTGCAACTAATTTGAGTGGCAAACAGCCCAATACTCAGATTTCAAATGGTCAAAAAGGTATGAAGACCTATCTATCAGCTGGAATGCCTGATGGTTGCGATTCAGTTAACATGACAATCAGAAAAATCTCCCCCCTCCCAAATCCATCAGGCATCACCCCCAATGTGCAGGTAATAGCATCAGACACCATCGATAAGGTTTTGAAGCTTCCTGCTGGCAAATTGGGTGTTGTGCCAGATGCAATGCCACTAACCAAACAAATGGCCCAGTGACTGAGAATGGGCAGGTTGATCATCCTGAACCCATTCCCAACCAAATGGGCCACCCATATGTGGGGTGGCCTTGGGGGATTCCCACCACTCGTCAGGCTAAACGCCATCACGCCAACCATTGGAAACCTAGCCAAGCCTTGGTTTGGACATTTGAGGTCGAACCAACAGCGAAACAGCCCACCGCCAAATTTTTCAATGTCAGTTCCCAGGGAACTAACCTGCCCATTCCCAAATAATTCGCCAGTTAGGTCAGATTTGCAGGACCTGATCCTGGGTTGGTTTCCCTCCAAATCAACAACTATTTAATCAGTCGCATTGCACTAAGAAAATTGTTGATTGATTTTTCTTCTTTAAATTTATCATTAAATAAACCTTCCCCAAAATTTAGTTTTTATATGTTAAGAATTATGCCGCCTTTTCCACTGACACTCTCATACTCCTCGGAGTTAATGGCCATGGTTGTCTGGTATTTTATTTTATGCCTGTACAAAATTCTGGCTCACCAGCAGATACTGGTGGAACTCCTTTCTAGTTCCATAGCTGGTGTATCAACAGCAGTTTCTTGGGCATTCTGGTTTAACGTTCAGATGCTTTGGCATCTGGGCTGGCAGGCCAGTCTAATTCTTACTTGCTGTTCGCCTGACAATACCCCTCCTGTGGCAGACGACCAAGAGGACATGTCTATCTATTTGACAAAGCTGACTACTATACCACAAAGATATAGGTCATTGTTGACACCAGGGTACATATCAATATTCTCTCAAGTCATTTACTTTAAATATGAGGCGTGGATAACCCATTGGTTAAAGAGTCCTTCCCTCCCTGGAAGTTTTAGATCTCACTTATGCTGTAGTCATATTGTGCTACTTGAAAACCTCATTGACAACACTAAGACAGTGAGGCCCAATAATCCATCCACTTATGTTCTCTTACTTCCTGTAGAAGCCACTAATGACATATGTAACTTTGGAAGTCTAAGGAATTTTGGACTAAAATCTCCACCATCAGTAGCTCTTATCAGTACCCCTTTAGGTGAGAGCTCAATAGCGAGCAATGGAGTCGAGTTGAACAATTTCTTAGAAGAGTACTCTGACCTTTTTTATCCTCCACCTATAATTTTTTAAAAAATAAATGGCGCTTTACATCATGTTGAGTCTTGGGAAGCTCAACCCATCTGATCCCATTCTTAATGAAAGAGCAAAGTCAAAGAAGTTCAGGTAGTTGTTGAGCTTAATCAGCTAATTGAAGCTGGGGTACTTGTACCTTGCGTAGTTTTTGCCTCCTCTCGCTTGTTAGTTTGGAAAAAGGATGGTAGTAATTACTGGTATTGGACTCAAAAAAGCTTAACTCTATTAACAAAAAGGACAGTTACCCTCTTCCCTGGATTGATGACTCTACACTTGCTTGAAGGGTCCCACTTCTTTTCCATTATGGATCTCACTAGTGGATACTGGCAAATAGAGCTAGCACCTGAAGAACAATCCAAGTGCACGCTAATGGCCAACAAAGGGCTATTTGAGCCAACCAGTATGCTTTAAGGCCTCTGCAACGCGCCTACCACCTTCCAACATACAATATTAGGTTCTTGGGAGATTTTAATCTAACCTATGTTATTATATACCTTGATTATATTACTTATTCTTAAAACCTTTAAAGGCCATATGGAACATCTCTGGGAAGTCTTTAACCATCTTAAGAAAGGCTACATAAAGAAAACTCTTTCAAAATTTTCTTTATTATAGTCTGAAATGGAGTTTATCAGAAACAATATTATAAAGCAATGTATTATCTCATAATGGATAAAGTCTCTGACATTAAGAAGATGTCGCGCCCCCAGAGCCTCATGAATTTTCAAGTATTTCTGGCATAATGGCTCTTGTTACCAGTTTATCCCTCAGTTTGCTAATTAAGCCAAACTTTTGTCTATCTCCTACAAAAACATTTTCTTTTCAAGTGATGGCCTTAACAATAACGGGCTTCCAATATTCTAAGTACTGCCTTTTGTACTTAACCCATCTCAATTCATCCAAATTTGACCAACCATTATTAGTATTCACTGATACTAGTGATATCATAATCGGGGCTATCCTAGCTCAACACAACAAATACCAAGTCAAACAACCAGTGGCTTACTTTAGCAAAAGCCTGAGTATGGAAGAATAAATTTATCTTGTTATCAAGCGCAAGTTCCTAGCTGTTTTATTGATCAAGAAGATTTAGACATACCTATATTAAACCCATTTCACTATTAACACAGATTATGCCTCGCTCTGTTGGTTGCAACAAATGAATGATCAAAATGGCTGATTAGTGAGGTGGACATTCAAACTACATAATTATGATCATACCATTGTCCTTCACACAAAACTGATCTAACAAAATGCTGACGGCCTTTTGAGGATGCCATTGCTGAATGCCTTAGCCCCTGAAGAAGACCGACTATATGATCTATTTGGCCAGTATGAACGATGAGGATTAGAAACTCCAAGGGTTGGGCACCACTAGTGCTAAAAAAAGGGATTAGAAACCAAAAAGATCCAAACTGAGCTATGGAAAATGACCCAAGATATACAGATTAAAAAATAATGCTGTATATGAAAATCAACAAGAAATGGCTTCTTTGCATATGCCCTTTTCCTTTAACCAATTTCATCTTTGAGGGACATTCAATTGTGGGTATGGAGCGGTGAAGAAGAGTTACAAATGATTGCAAACCAATTGTTATTGGGACCATATGGTGAGACCATCTAAGAAGTTTTAGAGGACTGTTTGGCTTGTTGTACTTAATATTGAGCTAGCCCTCATTATCAACATTTGGTTGTGCTCCTCTAAGTCCATTTAATGTTGTCAGCATTGATGTGGTAGCCCTTTATCCACCAGTTTACATGGGCACAAAATTATTATGTTATCTTTAAACCATTTGATAAAATTGGTCAAAGCAATTTTTGATCTAGCTGCCACCATGAAGGCTGTGTAACTTGTCATTATTTGATCCATTTTCAAACATCATGGGTGCCTGAAAACGCTACTTTTGGACAATTACTTAACTTCACCAAACAGGTATTCCAAGAATTAACTTCACTTTTTAAGACTAATCAAAGTTTTAACGCCCCATATAATCCCTCAACCAATGGGGTGATAGAAAGCACTAACAGAACTCTTGTTTCCATCTTGCAAAAGATAGCCTTCTTCAATCATATGCACTGGAACCACTATCTGCCAATCTCCTTTCTTGCTTTTTGGATAGTTTTTTTTCTATGTAACTAAATATCCCCTTTCAAAGCTCTATATTGGTGTACCCCTCGACTGCAAATCATAAACACCCTTACTGGATTTCTTAGTTCCTGAAAACTCCATTTCAACAATGAGGGCCTTATATGATACAATTATCTGACTTCAAGCCCTTGCTACTAATGAAATCACTACCACTTCTCCAAAAGGAAACATCCTTTCCAATATTAGCCAACCAGCTTTACTGACGTTCCATTTAGGCGACCTAGTCCTAATCTAGCATCATCAACCTGAAGGTCACAAGAACAATATTGACGTTCTTTGGTAAGGACCTATTGTGTCATACATAAGCTGAATTCTGAGTACTCCGTTGCTGACGTTACCCAATGGACAGTGATCAATCAAACTCATGGATGATTTCTAATACCCTAATTTCCCCTCTGACAGGACCTTGTGAGTGGCGTTGTTGGGATTTAAGATAATAAGCTGCTGAATATTTAACTATAATATGCTCTTTTAATATGTTCTGATACTAGTAAATTGGTTGAGTATGATCCCCAATATATTTTATTAGTGTCAATGACTTTTAGGCTTTCATGGAGGAAGCTCTGATGTAGCATTTGATCATCTGGAAAAATAACAAAGACTAAAAGCTCTTGAGGAGAGAACTCAAACTGAATTTATGCTTTTCAATAATTAGACTTAAATAAGTTAATGGAGATAATTCCCAATAGCTTACCAGATCGAGGGCAGGATCACCTATCTTGGAAAATTGAGTCAAAAGAAGTTCTTCCCAATGGTATAATAAAGCTGCAAATTAATGAAGAAAAGGCTATTCTCCGGTGACTGAACCAATGATTCTAATAGGAGGGCACTAGGTTGCCAAAATATCATATATATATATACCTGAAAACATTCCCCTAATAAATTATCTTTTCCTTGGTTTTAATAGATTTTACTAGTATTTGGTTTTAGTTATTGTAAAACAGAAGTGCCCAAATACTATAGTGAAAAAATGTCAAGTTTTAGCTGATGCTTTATTAGCTCATATTCTTGTTCCCTGTCATCATACATGGAAGATGTGTTAGGAAAAACCACTTTGAACCTGTGAAGTGACCTTTTTTAACAAGTGGTGCTCACTACAGGAAATTTCTGGGATGACTTTCTCATAAGTTATCAATTTAAGAGATTGACCGGGGTATCATTGAGTAAAGGGGGCGGTGCCCAAGTTGAGCCTGAAGAAGGCAGAACTCTTGAAGTTTCAGAGTTAGCATAAGGTAGAATTGAATTTTCTGTGAAGTCTTTGAGTCAAACTACTATCTTATTAAGCAGAATAAGGGTAAAGGATAAGTCACAAAGCTGAAACTTTAGTCAATTACATGAAGACCCATAACCAAACTGAAGTTAGGGGATTTGGACTGAATTATTGGGACTAAAAGTTCCGGCTTAAGACTTCATATCCCATAATCAAGGAGAGTAATTGACGGGCTGAGTTGCCACAATGGAGGGTACTACGATGAAGCAGGATTCAGACATGATCAAGGCACATGATCAAGTCATGATGTTAGTGAAAAAGCTCTGACAATAATACTGACAAAATACACCTACTTACCAAGGAATTAGATGAACTACGGCGGAAGTATCAAAAGCGAAGGCATGAATTTCTGGCCATAAGAAATGGGAAAAGACCATCACCAATCATGTATCTAAGTTAAAAGGGGACACTGGCTGTTGTCACTAGGATCCCAAAAGCAGATCTGTTTATTTAGGAAATGTTCCTCATCTAAGGATAACAGTTCCACTAATTCAAGTCATGGAACTCAACAGAAGGAGCCTTGAACTATGGTAGCTTACCCAGTATGGCGTTATACCTCATCAGTTCAAACCACCGGATAACAGGAAATTTTGGCAGCAATAGCTATGAGACCATAGAATTTTGACCAGTTTCAAAACTGTTAGAATTTAAAAGAACTAATATCACCTCTTTCTTCAAGTTGTTCATGATGGCTACGGTGGGATGTGGGGATTACCAAAATGCGGTTACCATGGTCAACTGCCTTGACATTGAGAGCAAGATATTCACGATTACCCTGAACAGCCACCAGAAATTTACTGACAAAGAAGCAAAAGTTGCAATCATGGGGGAGTTTGGCAGTCCAGAACGCCTCAGCAACTGAAAAGGAGTTTCTAGGAATTAAGTTTTATAAAGATGAGTCTATTAAAGCCTTTTCAGACTGATTCTATCAGGAGGCACAGATACTTACTGGTTCAGGAACGTTGCCCAACATTGATACCCAGACTGCCATAAAATTGGCACTGCAAGGACATAAAGAGCTGAATCAGGCCATGATCTCCGCGTTGACTATGGATACACAGACAGCTCAAATGGTCGATTTTTTTAATTTATGGGGTCATCTTTGATGCCCCCAATAAGAGCTTTTGCAACACCAATAATGGTTATATGGATTGTAAGGGGAAATCCCCCACTAAAGATCAAAAGGTAGTAATCCTAAAGGCCAAGTTAATATTTTCAAAAACTCTAAAAAAGCAACATAAGAAATAGAGCATCTGCTACAAGTGCAGAAAAGCTGGAAATAATTCACATTTTTGTCGCAAGACACCTGAAAATTGATATGGTTGTTCCTGAAGATGAGCAACTGTCCTACATGGGAAAAAGATCAGGCAGTAGATGTGGAACAGTATACATTCGCCTTTGCTCATGTTCCCTATGATTGAGTTTTTGCAGTTACTTGCTTGCATGCAAAGACTTCCAAGCCTGAAAGGGTCAAAAAAGTGACATAGCCATAATTGAACAAGCTGCAAGCCCCAACATCACACATGGAGGCCAATAATACTTTGATTGATGTTAATACTTAAACCCCATGGCTAACATCAAGGAATTATTCTCCAAAGTAGTTGAACAGCCTTTGCAATCCTCTAATTTGGAATATGATGCCATCATTTTTCAAGTAAACAATATTTATTCCTATTTCAAATTCAATTTATGCTGATATATGAGTATATCAAGTAAAAGTTTGAGCCATTATTGATAGTGGGCTCTAACTAATATCGTTTCTACAAATTTAGGGAAAATGTTAGAGCTTTCCCACGACGTAGATCATAATAAAGTTTAGGCGATGGTGGTCTTACTTACCACTAAGTCTCAGGGTGCCTATAGCGCCTTGACTTTATGATCTGGTTCCCTTCTTGTCACTGCATTGGCTATAGTTCTGTCTAATCAGAATAAAGAAATATTGTTTGGCACCAACTTCATGTGACAGCAAGGAGTCTGATGCAATTTTCAAAATAATTCTCTCAAAATTTTGGGGAAAACTTTACCGCTGTTCTACCACCAGAAACGGGACCCATTTCTGACTAGAGTAACAAAGATACTAGTTTGGTATATGCACCTGTAAAATTCCATGAATTATTGCAGAATGGCAAAGATTTACAACTGATGCCAGTCCAAATGAAAAATGTCAGGGGATTCATTTGGGTGCACAAATACTGACAATTATAAGTTTCAAGGAACAGTACATCATTGAGACTGGCCTTGCCTTGAATATTCCTGACTATCTGTATGACGAACATCAAGTACCCTGGTGTAAAAATTTTGGGCTTATTTGCTCGCTTTTAGCCCTGGATTTCAACTGCACAGATTTGTGGATCCTGGCGTTGATTATTTAAATGTTGTTGATAGACTGGGGTAATAATAGTATGAAGACTATTATTATAGTTGGTTGCCCAAAAGCCACGTTGAGAGTAAAGTCCAACGCTAAACTGGTGCTTCATCCTCTTGAAGATATTCTGGTAGGGAACACTTTCTCTATTCCCTTTTTGCATAGCCAAGAGGAGATTTAGATATTGCCAACCTAAGGATATCTGATCCTTGCACTCTTACTTAAGTAAATGTTAAACAACCAATGTTAAACAACTAAGCTAATATCAAGTTGAATCTAATTATATTAGGGAATTATTTGGGGTTTTTATAGTTAGAATTGGCACACAACTTTTCAGCTGTCTGATGAGAATATTTGTGCTCCTATACTGGTTTTGACTCTTAGTGTTAGGCACTGAATCTCGTTGGGTACTGTTGCCTTGGGTTTTCTAGCCAGTGTAATCATCGGGCGTTCAGCAGACCAAACAATTGGTATTAGGTACATGAAACCAATTGTTCTGGCTGATGACAATTCCATTCTTCCTCCAGCGTTTAAACGTTTTGGTAGTTTCCAACAACTCCAATCCGTTCCACTCTGAATGATTCCCTATAATTTGACTATTGGGGATTATCCCAATATTAAATTGTTGCTTAATTTCATTGGGGATGATGCCCAACGAAATTATCATCTGTTGGTGGCCTCAAATGTCATTAGGGGATGATTCCCAACAAAAATATCATCTGTCAGTGGCCTCAATTATTATTGGGGATGATTCCCAACGAAATTGTCATCTGTCAGTGGCCTCAATTATCATTGGGAATGATGCTGACAATAATTCATAGTTGGCAACTTCTAATATCATAGGGGTTTCTGCCTGACAATATTCTCATCAATCATTCACTATTGCCGACCCTCTAAAATTATAACATATTCATTAAAATTCATACTTCGTCAAAAGGTTGGACTATGTGGTCATCTGCAATTCCAACACATCCCCCTTCTTGACTAGATATCCAATGGAAGATAGAACCCTCAGGAATAGAAGCCATCTCTGCTGGAGCTCATATTTGGTTTGTCATATTTCTATGTCCTCAGAGTAGTGCAGCTCTGTCCGCACTCAACGCCCATATGCTATGCTCAGTTCAATGACTTCATATCCTTGATTTCTACCCATTGCCACCTCTTCTCAAGCGTGGTTCCCGCAACATCATGCCGCGCCAGTCCCATCTTCACATTGGTTGTAAGAGCAACTAGTCCACCTGTACAAACCCCAGGATGGGGTTGTTAGCACTCTTGCCACCTGTACAAACCCCAGGATGGGTCTCAACATCTCATTGATAGGGACTATTCCGGCGGACCAAGTTTCAGCCCTTTCTGATCCTGCTGACGCTTGGGACTCATGCCCATTTATTTATCCCTTCCTCCACACTCGGTAGGTTGGAATATCACTAAATGCATTACTATTTAAATTAAATTGTTTTTTTAATATTTTCTACTTTTTTGGTTTTTTATGCATTTTTTAGTTTTTAGTTTTTTTCTAAGTCCAATACTTTAAGTATTTTGCGTGGACTCTATTGACTATGCGACCATCCTCAGTATTCTTGATCATATAGGCATCATTCACCAACTTGGCAATAATTTTGAACAGTCATATCCATAGGGCATCCAACTTATTTTTTCTCCCAAACACATGGGTATCACAATAGGCTACCCTATTGCTCACATTGTATTCTGTCAATGGAAGTTGATTCTGGTCATTCATTTTCTTTGCATTGATTCTTTTCCTTAATGTCATATCAAATGCCCAAGATTGTAATTCAATCAGGATATCAGCTAGTTGGGATAGATAAAGTTTGGCACTCATCCCCAAAGATGGCTCTACTGCTGAATACAATATTGGTGGCAATGTGGCTTTCTGCCCGTATAACAGTTTGAACAGCATTTTCTTGGTCACCAAATGGCAATGATATTATAAGCAAAAGTGACTGAACTCAGATATGCTCCCCACACGGAAGTTTTCCCCATGACCAATTTTCTTAAAGTTAAGTCTAGAGTTGCGTTTACTCTTTCCACCATTCCATTTGTTTTTGGACGATAGAGGATGGATACAACCGCGTATTCCCATTACTTTGTTAATCCTGGTAATCACATGTGAATTAAAGTTGGTTCATTGTCACTGAGAATGACTTGAGGGCAACCGTGCCAATAGATCACTTGATCAAGTATAAACTTTGCCGTACTTAATGCATCTACTTTGCTGAGGGCTCTCATTTTGACCCATTGGGTTAAGTGATCTATAGCGACGATTATATACTTCACTCCTCCGGTGCTGATGCTTAATGGTCCCATAACGTCTAGGGACACCATGTGCCATGCGAAACCAGGGAGTACTAGCTGGTATCCTATGATGCTCTTGTGCAGTTTGTGCAGCTGACAAACCACAAATCAGGCTAGGTAATCCCTGACGTTGTAATTGATTGATTCCAGTAATAATACTGGTGAATATGATCCACTGTTTTCCTTAGGCCACCATAGCTGATGACCTTGTGAGTGGCTCAAATGATTTCCGCTCATTCTGATGGTTTAGGAAATAAAAACCATTTTCCTTCAATCATTTTGTATAATTTATTGACCTTAAATTCTGTATTTTTCATGGCTTTTCATAATGCATTCCAAAATTCTTGGGGTTCATCCCCAATATATCTCCTTTGATCATCCGTTGGAATAGTGCATCCACCTGATGATAGATCACATGAACAACTGGTAATTGAGACAATCCATCGGCATTCTGATGTACCACTCCAGCCCAATGGATAATTTCAAAATTGTAGGCTTGCAGCTTTAAAGCCCATTGGGCCAACTGGCCTTCTGGTTCCTTCAGGTTAAGAAGCCAGCGCAGGGATAAGTGGTCAGTTATGACTTTGAAGTGCGTTCCATGTATGTAGACTCAGAATTGTTTGCAGGCATGGATGACCTCCAGACACTCTCACTCCGTCATGGTATAATTTCTTTCCCCTGGCGATAGTGTTCTACTTATGTAGGCTACTGGATGTTCATCCCCATTGTCATCTAATTGACTTAGAATGGCTCCAATTGCTGTTAACAAGGCATCCGCTTGGATGATGAATTCCCATATAAAATTTGGGTATTTCAACACTGGGTTGCTCATGAGATATTTTTAAAGCTCATCAAATGACTTCTGAGCCTCTTCATTCCACACAAATCCTTTTTTCAGATCCTTGAGTAGGTGAAATAGAGGTTCAGTGATTTCAGAGAAGTCTTTGATTAATCAGCAATAGTACCCAGCCATTCCCAAGAAGACTTGAATATCCTGAACACTTTTTGGGATTGACATCCGCTCAATAGCCTCTATTATCCTGGGGTGCAGTTGTAATCCATTAGAGTTTATAACAAACCCTAAGTATTTGAGTTCTTTTTTGAAAAAGTAACATTTTCTCAGCTTAATTTTTAGATTTGATGCTGCCAACCGCTTGAAAGTTCCTCCAGATGCTCCAAATGATTGGAGAAGGTCCTACTGAAGATGTTGATATCATCTAAGTAGATTAGCATGCAGGATAGCTTCAGGTCACTAAGTATTGAATCCATAGCTCGCTGAAAAGTCGCCAGTGCATTGCATAATCCTTGGGGCATTCTGGTCTGCTGGTACAGTCCTTGTGCGGTAATAATTTCACATTCTTCCTGATCTTCTTTTGAAAAATTAATTTGCCAATAGCCTAAATCAGGTCCATAGCTAAAAGTAGTTCGCCTCCCCCAGGAGATCAAGCATGTCGTCAATTTGGGGCAGTGGATAGGAGTCTTTTTTAGTGATCTTGTTTAGTTGGCAATAGTCAATCACTACTTGTTTTGATTCGTCCTTCTTTTTTACCAACAGGATCAGACTCGCCCATGGGCTTGATGATGGAACAAGTAACCCATGTTCCACCAACTTGCTTATCTCATTGCTGACCTCTGCTTCCAATGTTCTTAACCTTTGAACAGGTCTCATTCATATCGGTGGACATTCCCCCACATCAACTTTGTGGAATACGTTTTTTGCGCATCCTAAGTCATAATTGTTCTGAGCAAATATTGTCCAATATTTTTCAAAAAATTGGAGCATGTCCTCTTGCTGATTTGTAGTCAGATCGGCTAGCTGATTGCAATCCACTAATACATTGACAATTTTGGTAACTCCTGCTGACAATCTCATTTCAGAAAAATGATCCAAATTCATGAAAAGCGTATAGTTCCACCATTGGGAGCAAGTGCAGATTGTGATGGTCTGATTCTTTCCAATTTCCATTGGCTTTTCACCCAAATTGGCTACTAATACTTGTATCTCTTTGTGACCTGGCATTAAGATCCCTGGCGCAACCCACAGTTTGATCCTTGATTTTTTCCAGGGATTGACAATTTCTCCATAAAGTTATTCGGGAAGTTCCACTATTAACCTAGTGTTAACTATGATTTGAGCCCCAGCAGAATAGTATTCGCTGCATTTGCCCTTAGGGATATTCCCCAATTCTCCATCCGAGTAGGGCTTCTGAACTCCAACATAATGGCGGCTTTGGCTTCCACATATGACCAATTGTCCCCATTGAAGTGAGGAAGTACCAGAATTTGGCAGTCCGTGCTAAGACAGTTAATTACAGTTACTGCTTTTTGTCAGTCCACATAGCTGAACATGGTCATCTCAAATAAGCAGAAGAACACCGGGCATTATCCCAGTGAAAGGTGGGAAATTTCAGCATATTCAAAATTCCTCAGTTGTTCCGCTAATAGGAGATCCTGACCTGGCCACTCAAGAAGCCATAGGAGTGACTTTGGGAGTCATTTCTGACACACCAGCGAATGGTTTAGGCATGTTTTGAGGCGGAGAGGTCTTATTGCTTGGTGTTTCACATGCCTTTGCTTTGGCATCATTTGCCTCAAATTGTTCACAATCACTCTGGTGTTTCTCCAACTCCTCAATATGCTTGGTCATTTTTGCCATCTCTTCATGAAACCGTCAGATGCGTTCTTAATCCACTTCTCATTCAGTTTTCTGAAATAAAATTTCCTTGATGAGTTCGCCCTCTTTCCACTTTAAAGAGGCAACTTTTCCGCATAGGACATTATTAAATATTATTAGTTGTTCGAGCGTTTCCTCCATCTTAATCATATGCTCCTCCAATGTAATAACATTGGCCTGAGCAGCTGAGCTGAGCACATTCTCATTGATGGCCTGTAGTTCTGCCCAGAGCTTTCAAAGGTCTTCCTTAATAGAGATTGTTATTTTAAATTGGCTTTCAACAACTCAACTACCCCCTGTAGTGAGCACCAATGTTAAAATCTTGGGTTTTTTTTTTCTCTTTAAGCCCTGGATTTCAACTGCACAGATTTGTGGATCCTGGCGTTGATTATTTAAATGTTGTTGATAGACTGGGGTAATAATAGTATGAAGACTATTATTATAGTTGGTTGCCCAAAAGCCACGTTGAGAGTAAAGTCCAACGCTAAACTGGTGCTTCATCCTCTTGAAGATATTCTGGTAGGGAACACTTTCCATATTCCCTTTTTGCATAGCCAAGAGGAGATTTAGATATTGCCAACCTAAGGATATCTGATCCTTGCACCCTTCACTTAATTAAATGTTAAACAACCAATGTTAAACAACTAAGTTAACATCAAGTTGAATCTAATTTTATTAGGGAATTATTTGGGGTTTTTATAGTTAGAATTGGCACACAACTTTTCAGCTGTCTGATGAGAATATTTGTGTTCCTATACTGGTTTTGACCCTTAGTGTTAGGCACCAAATCTTGTCAAGTACCATTGCATTGGGTTTTCTAGGCAGTGTAATCATCGGGCGTTCAGCAGACCAAACAATTGGTATTAGGTACATGAAACCAATTATTCTGGCCGATGATGATTCCACTCTTCCTCCGGCGTTCAAACGTTTTGGTAGTTTCCAACAACTCCAATCCGTTCCACTCTTAATGATTCCCTATAATTTGACTATTGGGGATTATCCCAATATTAAATTGTTGCTTAATTTCATTGGGGATGATGCCCAACAAAATTATCATCTGTTGGCAGTTTTAAATGTCATTGGGGATGATTCCCAACAAAAACATCATCTGTCAGTGGCCTCAATTATCATTGGGGATGATTCCCAATGAAATTGTCATCTATCAGCAGCCTTAATTATCATCAATGATGATGCCCAACAATAATATATAGTTGGCAACTTCTAATATCATTGGGGATTCTGCTGACAATATTCTCATCAGTTGGCCACTATTGCTGACCCTCTACAATTATAACATAATCATCAATTCTCATATTTGGTCAAAGGGTTGGACTATGTGGTCATCTGCAATTCTGACATCTGAAAATAGGCAAAACTGAATCCCATGTAGCACCAGTGCTTTTAATCCCCAAAATTTGGCAAAATTCAGGTACTGGCCGCCAACATCTTAGATAGGCCAATATGGATAAAAAAGAAACACTTAGTGGCCCTCATTCATTTCGTTCCTACTATAGAACTTTTATATTTACATGCCTTAAGCAAGTCGAATAATAGGATTACCAAATGAGCTGGAATCCTTGGAGATCCTTGCTGTATTTGATTGGGACGATCTAATGGGGATTTCAGAAGAACAAAAGGACCACGCCCTTAAATTTTTGAATAATATTCCAATGTAGCTGCACAAGACAATTATGATCTCAGGTGCGCCAAAATTATAGGTCATAATGTCAACGTCATAGTTTAACTGTCAATCAAGATATGACAAATTTGACGCTCATGGGAAAGTGAGTCAATATTGTTGACAAAGTTTCTAAGCTAAAAATCATGGTATGTTAATCCCATCCTCAAACCTGGGCGAATCCAATTTTTATTTTGTAAAAAATAAGTACAGATCCAACCAGGTTATTATAGTTATTATTGGATGAATAAAATAATGAAAAAGGACTTATATCCATGTCCGTGGATAGACAATGCTTTTGATTGCTTAGGAAGGTCTCAATTATTTTTGGCAATGGATCTCATATTCAGGTAATGGTATTTTGACCTACCTAGAGAGGATCAAGAAAAACGTTCAATTATTACCAGCAATGGACTATGTCAGCGGATGCAAATTCCCTAAGGTCTTTTTAATGCACTGGCAACATTCTATTGTGAATGGATACCATGTTAAACGATCTGAAGATGTAGTACATTCTCATCTAATTTAAAATTAATGTTTCCAGCCGCACCTTTACAGATCACCTTAAACACTTGGAGGTAGTTTTTAAAATAATTAGCGGCGGAAAATCTGAAAGTAAAGCTACGGGAATGTCAGCTTTTCAAGTCCAATTTGAATACTTGAGGTCATAGTTGATGCTATTGGGCTACGCCCTAAAACCCCAAGTTTGAAGCAATTTGAGTTATGTCCCAACTTAATAGTGTTTGCAATGTGCAGGTATTTTTTGGGATGATCAGCTATTATCACCAACTCAATAACTTTGCTTCTACTGGTGAGCTACTTTTTCAGATTTTTAAGGATCCTAAGTAAGGTTTCATATGGAATAAGGAAGCCCAAATCTCTTATGACACCATTAAGGTGTATCTAATTATGAAAACGATATTGTGATATGTAAATTTTTAATGACCTTTAATTATTCAAATTGATGCAACCTTGACAGCAATTTATGTCATATTGAGTTAGGTAGTTGAATTTTGGTTATGAACACCTGGTAGCATATGTGAGCTGTACTTTGAGTAAACAGGAGCAAAACTATACTGTGACTGAGAAGGAGTTCCTTTTGGTAATATATGACTTTATGCAGTTAAGGGTATATATTCACGGTGTCCATTTTAATGTAGTGAATGACCATTCCTCACTGAAATGGCCGCATAATTTAAAAAGAGTCTGAAGGAGGTTGGCCCAATGGACTTTAAAGTTACATGTGTAAAATATAATATCATACACTGAGTGGGGACCACACATAAAAATGCTTATGTATTTCCATGATTATCCTCCAATATAAGTTTTGCATAATGAAGCAGATGCATTACATGAGAAAATGTTTAGTGGGGATATTGGGACAACCACCTGAGATTCAGCAAGAACTAAACAAAGCGATGGAAAACATGAAAATTATCAAGGGTAAATTGCTTAAAATTGTTGGGGAAACCCCTATATCAACTAAACCATCCAAGCGCACTGCAATTATTACCGCGGCTTAAATGTAACCAACCATTGGGGCCTATAAAAACTCTGGAAAAGGTTTAATGGAAGTACTTTTGGTAATCCCTTAATTTGGACATCACGGACACCTTAGTTGTTGTGCAATGTGTCAGGCACATAAGCTCTTTAATAAAACTAAAAATTTCCAGCTAGTGGAGTCTAGGTTCACGTGGCATACTTTGTCCATCAACGTTGTAGGGTGTTAACTCTGAGTACTGAGAAATTTAACAGACTGGAAAACCCCAGTTTCAACTGCCATATAATTTTACATGTTGTTTTGGTGCACCAACAAGCAACCAAAAGGGCCTAACCGGAGCAGGGATAGGTTTGGGGCACTGACAAGCAGCCAACATTCACCTCTCATTGGTTGGCTATGCAAAGTCCTCTGTGTGGTTGGTCCACCTCAACCAAGTGAAAGCTTCCTCAAAATGGAAACACCTGAAAAAAGACTACAGGTATGTGAGGTATGTGAACCTTAAAACATCCTTTCACTTTTATTCTGAAGCATAAAAACCAAGGCGCCCATCGACCAGAGATCATCTGGGGAGCAACTGACAATGCTCCACAGGAAGGGAATGCTAGGGTCCTTGTAGAATTTCTAAAGTGAACTTCAGAAAGAGCTTGTGCTCCTTATATAGGCAGAACTTTGGGGACCTCACCCAAGCTATTGATTAGGCTCACACAAGTCTAATTTACATCTTGGGTGAGGCATAACCCAGCTTCTGAAACAACCAAACCAAAAATGTTAATAAAATGATCTGACTCAGATTCAAAATCTGAATCTGGGTCAGAATGTAACAAACAAGACAAACTCATCTGCAACAAGAAAAGCCAATATGTCAACTTAAAAATTGACCACCTAACTTATTGGGTAGAAATGTGGGCTATTGCTAAAAGGATGCCAGCAGTACTTCTAAGTCATAACGGATCATTTAATTTATTGGCATGGTTGCATTAACAATCAAGTTCATCTCAATTTTTTTATTTTGACTCAGACTCAGATTTTCAAAATCTGAGTCAAATCATTTAGGAAAGATTTTCAATTTGGTCGAGTTTGAGTGCTGGGTTGTGCCTCACCCAAACCATCGTTTAGGCTTTTACAAGCCTATACAAGGTTTGAGTGAGGCCCCAAAGGCAACCCTAAATGGTTGCAACTGCCAGTTCTGGAGAGCACAGCAGAATTTACCCCTTTTCTTTCTCGCTCTGGGGGAGCATTGTTGGTTGCTCCCCAGACAAGCTCTGTTCAGCAGGTCCCTTTTTATTCATTGGAAAACAAAGGTTGTTTTGGGGTTTGCATACCTCGCTTACATATTGGCCTTTTTTGGGCATTCATATTTGAGAAGTTTTTGTGCGGTTGGGCCAGAACAACCAAATTTAATTTTGCAGCCAACTCAATGTTGACATGATTTGGTGCTGGCGGTGCAATGAATCCAATTATATAGTGTTCAGAAACTGGGACATTTCTAACTGTTACATACTTCTGGAGCCATATGTGCGGTGCACGCCACCTATCTCTAGTTTGGCCAAACTCAATGGTCACTTAGTCCCAGTTGTTGAGGAACCAGCACTGGTGGGAGTTGGTGACTGATGGCCAACACTGGACCCAAAGTGATCATCAGCTGAAAATCCTGGTGGGGCATCCCGCACACCAGGGATTTGGTTGGCACTGAGAGGACCTGTCTCAGCAGTGCTCCCTCACCAACGGACAGTCCATTTGGAAAGGGGGCGGCTGTCCAACCATGCTGGATGCGCTCCCCTCTCATGCTTGTGTTGGAGAAGCGCCTTCCAGGTCAGGAGTATAAGACTGTCGCCAACAGGAGCATAAGAGGGGAAGCACCACATCCAAGTGCTGGAAGAGCTTCCTAATACCAGGTGGGATGATTTCAGAAGCCCAGTCCCATTTGCCCTCATCATTTGTATTTTCCCCCAAGGGGCCCAGATTTTCTCCAAACTAATTTCCCTGGGGCTCAAGGTAACTCGCCTCAGGAAGCCCTCATGGTGGCGGCTTCCTGTTGTGGGGCCCTAATGAGGAGAATCCCTTCCCTAGTGGGGGGTAATTTAACAATAAAGCTCTTCTTGATTGTTGCATTTTGACTTAAGTTCAGATTTTCCAAATTTGAGTCAAATTGTTTATAAAGATTTTTGTTTTGGTTGAGTTTGGGTGCAGGGCTGTGCCTCTCCTGAACCATTGTTTAGTATCATATGAGCCTAATCCATGGTTTGGGTGAGGCCCCCAAAGGGAAACCCTAAAAGGTCGCACCTGCCAGTTCTGGATACAAAGCAGATTTTTACCCCTCGCTTTCCTGCTCTTGGGAGCATTGTCAGTTGCTCCCCAGACAAGCTCTGTTTGGCGGGCCCATTTGTATTGCTGAATGAAAAAATAAAGGTTTTTTGGGGTTTGCATATCTCCCTACCTATTCGTCTCTTTTGGGCATCCAGCTTTGAGGATTTAGTGTGTGTTTGGGTCAGACCAACCACAATTTAGCTTTGAAGCCAACTTAATATTGGCATGATTTGGTGCTGATGGTGTGCCAAATCCATTTCTATGGCAATCAGAAACTGGGACATTTCTAACTGTTACAGCTGCCCTCAGGTCCTTTTAATGGATAATAACAGCAACTGAACCACGCATATAAGCCTAAAATTAAATGAGTTAATGGGAATACATAGAGTACTGATGACGCCCTACTATCCAGAGACCAATGTGAAAGTTGACCAATTAAATGTTTCTCTCAGGCTGTTACTCTATAGAAGCTTGTCATCCAAAATTTATCCAGATGGGTATGTATTTGTTGGTGGCAACTTTGACCTATTTTTATTATCATTTATCACTGAAGAAATCCCCTTTTGAATTGCTTTACAGGCGTCATGCAGGTTTTCTACTGATTTTATTTTAATTTGATTGAACCAAGACTTACAATGTCACCTCTCCTATATTTGGAGAACTTAACAAAAGTCCTGATTAGATTACAGTTTTCCATTTATGCCACTACGCTCAAATGGAAGCTTAAGTCAAAGGTGTATGAAGTTTCCAAGCAGTTGGCTCTCCTAACTTTTGTAATTGCAATTGTGCTAATTATTGTGATACACATTGTTTCAAACGCCAAAATAATTTAAACAAGGTATGGATTGGTCCCTTTGGTTCATCAATTAAGTCAGAATTTGATGCCTACAAGATTAAGGACCTTTTTGATGGTCATATCATGACCTGAGTGAATGCTAAGTTCTTGCAAGAACGCCAATAACTAACCATAGGGTTAGGATCACGTTGTTTTTTCTATACATCTAATTCTAATAATATTCAGATGTTTGCTCAGCGCTTAAGTATGGCTTAATGTCATTAAGTTTATTAGAAAATGATTGACAATCACTTATTTTGATACATTGTTATGTTTTTCTCAGCTATTGATGTCACTAGTGTTTCTATATTGTTTTCTGTTCTGGCGATTATCATTGGCATTAGGTTTCTACATCTCTAGGACATGGTAGGTGGTGAAGGTAAATGCATTGGCAGACATGTTGGAAGAAGATAATCTGGTTTGATGGGCAGATGTAATAAAAGTGAACAGATTATTCTTTTTTAATATGTTCTGATGCTAGTGAATTAGTTTAGATGATCCTCAATATAATCTATTAGTATCAATGACTTGTAGGCTTTCATGGAGGTAGTACTGATGTAGCATTTGATCATTTGGAGCTGTCAATCGTTTTAGGCTCCTGAGGAGGGAGATCTGAATTACATTTATGCTTAAATCAATGATCAGCCTTCCTTAAGTTATTGGGGATGATCCCCCAATAGTTTACTAGCACAAAAGCAGGATCATCTAGCCTGGGAAAACGAGTCAATGGAAGTTCTGACCAATTGCATGTCAAAGCTTCAGGTTGATAAATAAAAGGCAATTCTCTGGTGATTGAGGCCAATGATTCTAATAAGAGGGCAATAGGTTGCCAAAATATCATATATAAATATTTATATATATGAAAATATTACCCTAATAAATTATCTTCTCCTTGGTTGTACTAGATTTTACTAGTAATTAGTTTAGATTATTTTAAAACAGAAGTGCAAAAAGACTATAGTGAATAAAAGTCAAGTTTTTAGCTGAACCTTTATCAGCTCATATTCATATTCTCTTTTGTCATACAGGGAAGTTGTGTTGGTTAGAAAATAACCCTGCAAACCTGTGCAGTGGCCACTTCTAACATAAGCAAATCATGATCCTGCTCCTGAATCAAGCCTCAATAAGTTGACTCTCAAGCCCTTTCAATTGAAACCTGTCAAGTGAAAGCACCAATTGGGAATCCAATAAAGCAGCATCACGCGCTCAAGGATTGATTGAGATGCCTACTAGAATTACACCTCCACTTCTTAAATTAAAAAGGTGCAACTCCCATCAAAGCAGTCACAAGGATATCATTGACAAAGAACAATGAAGGCGCCAACTAGGCGATCAATTTGTAAGGACTTGGAAGATCCTGGTCTTACAGCTCCTCGAGACCTCCTTGGCATTGTGTTTTCACTCTCCCTATAGGTATCAAAATTCTTATAGCTTGATAAAGTGGCAGTTAAAACCTCACGAGATGCCCAATTTGGTATAAAATTGAGAATCGCTACCTCCCATAATGGCGGATGTTAATCATTTCCCTCAAAGTTGATTCCATCTGAAAGGTATTCTATTAGTACTGATCAACAAAATAAATATGAACCTATCAATCTTATCAGCCATCAGTTGATAAAGAATTTTTCTTGGAGGCACAATGATCAACACAACCTTGTAATAAATTCCTTCCTATATTTATTTCTATTTATTATAATAATAGGACATTTGTTTTTTGTAAACTCTTTTTTGAATTGCTGCATTTTTTGGCTTGTGAAGACAAACCAACTATTTTGCAACTTGATTCATTTTCAACATGTGGAGCTAAAACCCTCTGAATTTTTGAAACTCACTATTTATTTTGATTTGGGAAGTCAAATTATGTTAAACTATTGTGGGTAAATTTACCTCTGAGCTTTACTAGTGCCACAAATTTACTAAATTTGTAGTCAATAAAGTAACTGCTTGACTGAGTTTCAGGGAGAGATTCTGATAGTATTCTATTTACCCCATCCTTTTTCTTCATAGACCACTCTGCTAGATTTACAGCTTACAGTCCCAATATAAACCTTTGCTTTTCATTCAAAAGAACTGATAAGACAGCAATAATTTCAATTATATCTTTTAGTCAAAGAGATGATAAACTTATTCTACCTTGAATACATATCACCCAAAAAAATTGATTTTATAGTCTTCTATAGCTTACAATAAAACCTATTATTACATATATTTGGCATTATAAGGATTTATAAGATGTAATGAAATTTTCTGTGTCTTTCTTCAGGAGCATATCTACTATGAAAATATCAAAAAAGTGTCCAAAGTTAACTTGTAAAAGGATTAGGTGTCAGGAGAGTGTCTGTAACTCTCTCATTCCTGGAAAGGCAATGTGGGATTCATGGCCACATCACAAGGGAACTAGTTGCTAGTAAGATTGGGAATAAGGAACCTCAGAAGGTGCTGGAGCACAGGGGACCCAGGGACAGGCTGTACACCACATAATATATAACTAGATAAATAATAAATGACATAACTTGTTGACCTCAAGGAGGAGTCCATAACCAAGTGCAGATTGATGTCAAGGAGCTTGGGTGCCTTGACCTTGAGGGGACTGTGACGGCCCTATTGTTCACCAGAATCTGTTGTTAATTTAAATAGAAAAAATTTTTATGTTGTTGGAGACCTCCTTGAGGAGTTCCATGCACAGATTTGCCCTAGGGACCATGCAAAAAATGTAAAACTAAAGTGTATTGTATCAAACAATTTGACCAACAAGGAAGGTTGGTTTTAAGGAATTAATGAAAACCACTGGTTGAAAAAATATTAATCTACAGGAGTGGTACTAAGCCTAATTTGAACCAGTAAGCGCACACTACCATCAACTATGGTACTGTAGCTTGAGTAAGCCAGAACTCATATTATTGATTGCAGCTGTTTTCTTCCAGATTTGGAAATATTGTAAATTAATGGGTTCAAAACCCCATTCACCAAGCAACCATAACGAACTATCATAATTAGTAAGAAAGCTAGTGCATTCTAACGCACTCAATGAAACGCTGAGCTGACCATCACATGCACCCTCAGGACCAACTTGGGTATATTTGGCCTATACCTAGCGTTGGCCAGGGTATGCTTCAGGTCAGGGTGGCCTTCCAACTTTATCTTTTTGGCCTCCTCACGCCCAGCCTTGTCCCTACAATCTGTACCCTCAATTGTGTCATGTAACCATGGCGTTAGGGGTACTAAAGATAGCTGTATGCTTGATAAAAATCATAATTTCTCAAATCCATAACTTTTCTATTTATAAAGTATGTTAACCCTAGTTATACTCTTGGCCTACTTTAATTTAAACAACCTCACTTGTCATATGTAAGTTATATCTAACTGTATGCTAATTAAAAGTTTTTAATGCATGCAACATCTACTTAAAATTAATTACATTTTGAGATCATAGGTCTTTTAAAAGATTCAGCAGAACAGGGACCTCTTCACATAAAAACAAAAAAAACTTCCTTTTTAATTCCATACCATTATTTAAATTTATAATAAGAGGGGATAGAGGACACATTGTTTGTACTAGCCATAACATGTTTTGAATCTGTAGTTGATTTTTTACTTCACCTTAGCTTGTAGTTACAAGTGCACGCTGTAAAACCAGTTTCAATAAGAGTTCTAAGCAGTAGTAAAGGAAAATATAGATTTGATGTTATTGTAATAGATCTTTCTTATAAGTGTACAATATTATTTTTTATGTTTTTTACTAAACCTTACACTTGCCTATACATAATATAGCTTCAATAATATATTTTTGTCAATATATGTTTACTCAATATTTTTAAAACTCTTTAACTAATGTAATTAATGGCTTTTACTGAAAATATAAGTGTAGATTACTGATTAACTATTTGTTTATTGCATATAATAAGCATTGGAACAATATCATATTTAACTTAGATAACCTTTAATATAGGAATTAATTACTACCAAAAATAGAGGTTCTTGAGTAAATTTATAGCAGATAAACTGACATCCACTTGATTACATAAAAACCCATAATAGATACAATTTAAAGTTAAGCGTTACTAAGTTTATTTCTAACTAATGTTATAGAAGGGTTTTTATTACATATAGTTAATATCAATAATAAATTTATTTTATCAGCTCATTTAAGATTACAGTTCTGATAATATTAGGTAGTATTTTAGATATCAAACTGTACTGTGATAAATATGACATAACTAGATATAGTAATGTGACCTGATCTGATTAATCATAAGTGTTTTTGCTGACATATATGAGAATTTTATCTACTGGTTATGTACATTAAAATTTTTGTAGTATTTTAATATAATTAAGTAGTATGGCACTATCCATCTATAATCAATGCAACAAGCGCTAATCAGATGTCTTACTTTAAATGTTGGTATTTTCCCTATACTGGATGAAACCTCTTACTGGGGCCATGACTTACTGATATTCAATTATTAGTAAATTCTGAATTTTTCTCCTCATTAATTTGAGTTGAAGCAATAAATGTATCAGGGATCATCCTAATAACAAGTTCTTAAATTTGATGCATTTACCTTCCTAAAACAAATGGTGATCATTACCAATAGTAATTTGAGTCTCATTATTTATCAGCTAATGAAGAGGATAACCAATCAATTTTCGCCATAATTGATTACAAATTACTATTATTTTTCAGCAATCAATGGTGGGAGTTTCTCTAAGCGAGACATTTAATTGTCCTCAATCTCTTAGACTTTTGCCTCCTGTTTTTCAGAAAATCTCATTCTCTTTCATCTTTTGGCCTTAGTACTTTAAATAATGTGAGGCTCTCTCTTAGTAAAATATCACTCAACTTAGTATCTTTAAATTTAATTTAATTTAACTTAATTAAATCCTTTCTCCAGTAAGGGTCAATACTGGTGAACTTAGGGGTGAACTTTGGCCCCCTCTCTCTTGGGCAGCACAACATACTAAGCATACTGCATCTGCCCTATTGTTGGACTTCTTGGCTGGAACCTAGTGAACATCCCACCTAGACAGAATTCTAACAACTGATGCTTGCTACAGGGGGCCACTGTACACCCCTGAGTTTTCAGCCTTTACCTTGGAGAGGGAATATCTCTTTCCTGTGCTGGGCCAAGCTTCCAAGGAGCTTTAAAGATGTTGGGCCACACCTCAAGGATTCCTGAAAAGACACTCACTCCATCACTGAGCCCCTCAGCGCTCTTTTTAGGGCTAATACCCAATGCCAGCTATCAACACCAATTACCTTTCTGGGGTAAACCCCCAATGCTGGCTATCAATGCAATGATCTCTCTGAGCCAAACCCTTGATGCAGGCCAGCCTGAGCTTGCCTATCCCCCTGTCAATTCTGAAGGGGGTGATAAGGAACTCTCTTACCTGAGAGTTTAGTTATAGTGTGGCTTATCACCATTGGTTCTTTTTGGAAACAAGTTCTGACTGCTTACCACATTTAATAGTTGTCAGTTAAATCAGGTTTTAAGGGATTTGAATTTGTGTTACTTCTCTTCTGAAGCTGTTTATAGATAAGAGGTGGTTTGATAACCTATCCACCAGATCTTGAAATCATGTAGTTCTTGTGTTTGGCTCCCAAAACCATGATTTAATTAATTGAGGTTGAATGATAATTGATTAATCTGGTTTTGATGTCTGCAACAATTAGTTTTTATTCATTGTTACATTTTGTATCAGGTTTAGATTTTCTCTATCTCAAATTGATTCATTTAAAAGATTTTGTTTTTGGGTCAGGTTTGGGCAAGGCACCAGAAGGGTGACTTTTAAGGTCAGCTTCATTCAATTATGAACTTCGTTTAGAATTTTTCCTCTGGGGTTTCAACCCAAGCTGAATAACCTGTGTCTCCAAGGCCACCCTTACCTGTCTTATGGCGGATCATGGCGCCTAACTATCAAGATTTGCTTAAGAAGCGTTTTTATTTGATAATAATTAATTAAAGTTAATTCAGGGTTTTCTACCTTGCTTACTATTTCATATATTTTATTGTTTTTAGTTTCCAAGTTTAAAATTTTGATGGTCCACCTCTTATGGATAATCTTTTGGCATTTAGGATCAACGCTGAACTTAAGGCAAGATGTCAATTGGAAACTGGGAGATCTCCAACCATGACATAATTCCAATCCACAATGTGCAATCTTGTACACCAACAATCCCAAGTTTGGATGGCCTCAGTGGACACATTAGGTCCCAGCTGCTGAGTAATTAGCACTAGTGGGAGTTGGTGACTGATGGCCAACCCTGGACACAAAGTGATCATCAGCTAAAAATCCTGTTTGGGCATCCCACTCACTGGGATTTAGTTGGCACTGAGGGGACCTGTCCAAGAAGGGCTCCCTCACCAACGGACAGTCCATTTGGAAAGGGGACGGCCGTTCAGCCACGCTTAACAGCACCCCTCTCACACTTCTATTGTAAAAAGTGATTTCATGGTCAGGATGGGAAGACTGTTACCAACAGGAGCATTAGAGGGGAAGCAACACAGCCAAGTGCTGGGCGTTCTTCCTCATACTAGATGGGATGATTTCAGAAGCCCAGTCCTAATTTGCCCTCATCATTTGTATTCCCCCCAAAGGGCCCATAATTTCTTCAAACTGAATTTCCTGGGGCCTAAGGTAACTCACCTCAGGAAGCCCTCAAGGAGGCGGCTTCCTGCCGTGGGGCCCCACTTTGGGAAAGGGCCCTTCCCTATTGGGGATAGTGTGACAATAAAGTTCTTCTTAATTGTTACATTTTGACTCAGGTAAGTTTTCTCAAAACTGAGTTAAATTGTTTAATAATTTTTTAATTTGGTTGAGTTTTGGCGCTGTGTTGTGCCTTACCTGAACCATTGTTTAGAATCATATGAGCCTAATCCATTTTTTGGGTGAGGCCTCAGAAGGATGACCTAAAGATTGAGCCTGCACAATTCCCAACTTCAATCAGAATTTTATATCCTGAGCTTCCCCCTGAGCTGGGGTAATCCTGTGGCTCTAAGGGCTCCTGTACCTTGTCTTATGATGGATCATGGCGCCTAACTATCAGAACTTGCTCAAGAGTGGCGTTTTAATTTAATAATAAATAAAAGAAGGTTAATTCTGGGGTTTGCTACCTTGCTTACCTATTTCATTTTTTCCTCATTCTAAGTTTACTTAGTTTAAAGATTTAATATTCAAACCTCATTCAGGATAATCTCGTGGTATCAAAGATTGATGCTGAACTGAAGGCAAGATGGATATTGGCAACTAGGAGTTTTCCAACTGTGAAGATGCATATATCATTTTTGTTGATAATTAGTTGAAATTCAAGTTTAGCTTCTCATTAAATTGCGTTGGGATACTTTGTAAACTATGAAAAATTTAGGCTTCTCATTAAAAAAAATTCAGTACATTTTTATAGTTTTCAAGTCACACTTCTCATTAACTTGAGTAAGCTATGCTGACAATTAATGGTTATGATGAAAAAGTCCCAAAGTTGCTCCCCATTCATTTGGGTTAAGGTATTTCAACCTATTAGCCATTTCTAAATTTTTGGAGCCAATCCCCAATGCTGAATACCACTGCCAATGATCTTTCCATAGGCCAAGAATTTCAATTTTTTTCCATCGCCTATGTCTTCACTGGCAACCAATGTCAAAAGATAGATTAACATAAGGTCTATATCAAAAAAATAAAAATTGTGCTTCTCATTAAAATAGTTGAGCTAATTTGAAGTGTTAGGGATAAAATTTAATAAATTTAATGCTTAATTGACAACAGTACTGAGGCCAAGGATATCAACAAAATTATACTTTTTATTGATTTCAGACTTTTGGTGGATCATTAATTTGCCACTGAGGTTTCCATTATTAGTGCAAGAGATGATGATTCCGCCACCTAGGATTCTGATTGCCAAAAACTTGATGCCTTTAGTAACTCAGAAGTGCATATTTTTTCTGTGTTCCTCATTAAATTGAGTTGAGCTAATTCAAGGGCTACTGTCAACTTGAAGCTGAGTATAACCCACAAAATGAAAACTGGCAACTACTGCCAATGATCTTTCCAGGGCTAATCCATAATGCCAGCAACCATTGCTGATGACCAATAAAATATGCCAGGCATTCAGTTGCCCCTGCCGCCTATGACCTTGCCAGAAACCACTGCTGATGACCTCCATATTGGCTTTTAACCCCTAGATAATGCTTTAAGGAGTTCTGTCAGGATTCTCCCTTTACTGGGTGAAGCCTCTTACTGGGGGTTGTGACTCACTAATATTCAATTACTAGTGAATGCCAAATTGGGTTCCTCATTAACTTGAGTTGATCCAATCAAGGTGTCATGGATCATCCCTAATAGCAATTCTTACTATTTTGGTTAAAGTAACCTTCCTATACTATTGAGGATCAATACTAATAGTAATTTGAGTCTCACAATAACCAGTGACTATTTCCAAGCTAATTAATAAATAATTCACTATTATTAATTATGAATTGTTATTTTTATATATTGGCAACAAATAATGAGTGTTTCTATAAGTGAGGCATTTGATTGCCCTCTATCCCTTGGTATTTAACCTCCTTCTTTTCATAATTCTCATTTTCTATCATAATTAGCCTTAGTACTTTAAATAGTGCAAATCTCTTTTTAATAAACTATCACTTAAATTACTATCCCTAGTTTATAATTTTAGAAATAAATTACTTCTCTAATATAGGTCAGGGCTGGTGAAGTTAGAGGGAACTTTGGCCTCCTCTCTGTTAGTCAGTGCAACATACTGAGCATACTGCGTCTGCCCTACTGTTGAAATACTGGGCTGGCACCTAACAAGCACCCCATCTAACCAGTTTTTTGAAATTATAGATTAATATTTTTTATCTGTTTTATATAACAGATTAAGCTTTTATGTAGTCTCATATATTCCCTAAGTAATATGTCTCTCTTCTGACTTTATAAAATAAGTGCTCTTCAGATGTCTCATTTTTTTAAAGATTATGCCATGTTTAATTTCTTCAAGGCGCAGATGTTCTTTTGATTAAAATCTTAATTTTTTAGTGATACTTCCTTCAATCTGATTATTGATGCAGTAAATAAACCCTAATTGTCTCAGAATCTCTTCATAAGCATGTCCTAGTTGGTTTAAGGCAAGACATAATTCATGCTTTATAAAAGTATAATATTCTTTAATAAGGTTATAGTTGATATAAGACTTGTTTCATGTTTATATTTTGTTTCATGTTTTGACACTGCATCTTTTTAGAAAAAATTTTAATTGATAATATCTGTCAACGTTATAGCATCTATATTATATTTTCCTTATATTAAGTAGTTTAGATATTACCTCTAAAGTATACAGTAATTTTTATCAAAGTTAATATTTGTTTTACATTTTATGGTATTATATATTGAATTCACTTTTTTAGTCATAAAAAAATCTGATAGATTATTTTTCTTTCTTAATTTCTTATATATGTCAAAGATCTTATTACTCATCCATCTTTATACATATATTATTAATACTATATGAGTATTTATTTGTATACAGTTGTCATTTTAATGTGACCTGGTTTAAAAAAACACATATTATGTTTCTATTTTATAAAGCTGGCATACAGTCAGAAATATATGTAAATTTTAATTATTGATAGCGAAAGACTTAACTCATTAGACGTTAATGATAGATCAGGGTTATACATGGAGATTTAGGCTATATATAATTATATAATATTATATCTCAAACCATATACTTCATCATTGTTGACTTGGCTAGTTTCATCTAGTACATATTATTCAATCAGCCTGGATAAAAAAAGATCAGATACTTAGTTTTAATAATATTCCAATTTTTTTCTAAATTTAGTTAGTTTACCAGCTTATATTATATGATAGTTCACTATGATAAATAAGGTATTGTTTCAAAGTAAAGGTGACAAAATTTCTTGACTCAGACAAGAAAATCATATTTGATATATTCCTGGTTTTTATACTAAACTAGAATTACTACCCTCTATTTCATTCAATTTTCTATCAATAAGAGATCATATATTATATTAAAATAAAAGCCAATATATAATGAGTCCTCTTGCTTACATATAAATTTTTTATTATAAATATTACTCTAAATTATGGGTGCACTCATAATAAGATAGATATATACACCTAATATATATTTATGGGTATATAATTGATACATAATATGACAAAAATATATTTACCAAAATTAATAAGATGACCTTAATTATGTTCTCTAGTTTAAGTAAATATATTGACTGATAATGATAAGTATTATATCTTCGAAAAATTACTTTATTTAGAGCTTTTAAAAGTATAATAAAAGATACTATCTACTTAGTAAGCAAAGCTGCTAAAATTAGTACTATTAGTATATAATTTTATAAAGTCCTTTTGAACTTAATATAATTGTACTGATAAAGTATAGATCATATAAATTAATTACTTATATATAAGTTTATATGATTTATTAATACTCTATCTCTAACCTTTACTTAGTTCACTTAAATCTATAGAAGACAGATATAGCTCTTTTAATCTATAATTCATTTTGTAATCAAATCAACACTAAAAAATTCGTTCCTATAATCATACATAATATGCAACTTAATATCTAATTTTATTAATATAAATCATAATTGTCTAATAAAAGTAGCACATTCTTAACAGGTAGCTGATATCGAAAGCTGTGATATATAATCGATACTTGATATCGATAAAAAGTATATAATAAGTTGCAGCCTATTTGGATCTTTAATATTACCTTATATGTTACAATATCTAAACTAAAAATTTAGAGACCCCAGTTAGGATAACAAGTCTTAAAATAATTGGCTTTAGATAAATTATGAGTTAATATTTGTTAAGATTAAAATCAATAAACTCGATATATTAAGTTACATAAAAATTAGACCCTCTACCACTGCCTCCCGAGTTCGATCCCAGTAATGGACTTTGGGTAGGGGACGATTTTGACTGTGTTGGTTTTGCGCGCCAATGCCCCGAACCGAGATAGCAAATAGCAAAGGCGGTCCATGGAATCCTGGCCTATCATACGCTGCGCATGGAGGTTTTCCGGGTTTTATCCTCCTTTCCCATTTTCTTCACTTCCCTAATCGGTGCGGTATCGTCCCCAGGTCGGCCCACCTCGAATAAAAATAAGTTACACAAAAATCTTCTATATATATATATATAAAACAAAGTCGTGTTAGTTACACCATTTATAACTCAAGAACGGCTGGACCGATTTTTATGATCTTTGCTTTGTTGAATTTGTCTCCGCCCCGAATAGCAGAATAATTTAAAAAATATTATTTTAATAGTAAAATAAAAAGTTTTATATTTAACAAGTGAAAATCCTATATATACTTCGATGGTATTCGCTATATTGTTACAGCTGAGCAGTTTGATATTCAGCTGATTTGATATTTTAAATGGTTTTGTTAAGTGGTTAGTGGTCATTCGGGTATTTAACAAGTTTATCTAAATCAAAACTTTGAATCAAAAGTCCAACTGATTTTAAAAATACCTCCTGTTGATTAATAAGCTTAACGGTTTAAATAAAGTTAGTGATTGGTTGATTTAATAAAGTTGATTGGTTTTGGTAAGTAGTTGTGATTTTGGTTGTTTCGATACATTTAGTTTTGGTTTACGAAGCGGTTGGTGATTGGTTGATTTTTAATCTAATGGTTTTAGCTAAGTGGTTTAGTGGTTTAGTTAATTCGATAGGTTTAATTGGGTATGGCTGAATGGTTGGTAAATTTATATTGATTCAGTATAATTTGATTACTTAATTTTATCGATAACCATCTACAAATATAAAAATTATGAGATTATCAGATGAACTTTAAGCCCACAAACAAATCTGTGTTAAACTGGGTATCAACAAGAATTAATCTTAAATTTTATTTACAAAAGAATCAGTATGTTAATTTGTTTATATAGATGCATTATCTCGAGCAAATAACCAAAAATCACCAAACTTGGCACAAGTATTCTATAAAGTTTGGGAACGGAATGCTAATATGTAATTGTTTAATATAATCATATAAATTTAAACATCAGTTCTATATAAGATCTAGAACGTATATTTCTAATGGTAATTATATAGCAATTTGGCTGTGTATTTTCATATTCATTTAATTCAATAGTTTCATAGGCTTTGATATTTAGTTGGTAGTTTTTGGCTGTTTTGTAAGTTCAATAATTGTTTTTGCTGAGTGGTGGTTTATTTTTTGGTTGATTCGATAGGCTCAATAGTTTCAGATAAGAGATTGATGGTTTAATTAATTTGGCAGACTTAATAGATTTTAGCTAAGTGGTTGGAGGTTGGAATTTTTAATAGGTTTAATTGTTTCTGAACTTATTGATAGCTATCTACCAATATAAAAGCTAAAATAATTTAGAATCTGATTGATTTGATAAGTTTATTTTATTTGGCCGAGTGGTTGATGGTTTTTGGTCGAATCGATAGGATACAGTTTAGCTTTGGAGGTGATTAGTTATTGGTTGATTTGATAAGTTCAGTTAGTTTTAGCTGAGTGGTTGGTCTTTTTGGTTGCTTCGATTGAGCAATTAGATTTAGCCGAGTAGTTATTGCTTAACTATATATAAAATCTAAATTAATCAATTCGAATCACTGAAATTCTATAGACACCGTAGCGAAGCACGGGTAACTCCGCTAGTAATATATTCTCTATTCATTGCATTTAAAAAATAACACTAGTTTTAACTTGATAATAAGATTAATTTATATTTTAATGATATATGTACAATTTATATGGTATAGTATATTTTTTGCTTGTATGAGTTGACTTTTATAGCTCAGCATTATTCTTGTGCAGCAATTAATCATATAGAGTATTCTCTAAAAGAGTTAATGTTTATCATATATCTTATGTCTTTAATAGATTATATGGGAAAACTATTACATAAAGTCAGATGAATAAGAAACAATATATAAAAATTGGAAAATTTTACCTTATAACTCAACAAAAGTATTCTTTTGGAAATATATACTTTTTATTTTTTAAACTTTTAACTAACCTAGTATTCTTAATGAATTTACAAACCATATTTTTAAAAACATGATGCTTATTTTCATAGTTGACCATAAAAGTAATTTTAAACAGTAAGTTATCATATTCAACTAGGCTTCAGCCTCTTGTATAATATAATGTTTAAATTTATATTTATACTTTTATATGTGCTTTCAGAATTTTGTTTACTAGATTTTATACTCTTATCATGATATAATTATAGTAATAGTAATTTATAGCTTGTTTATTAAGAAAACAGAATTAATATTAGCTTTTAAATAGTATGGCATTATGATAGATGCTATAAAAAATCCACTTTAATAAATAAAAAAGTACATATAATCTATATTGTATATATAGTTTATGATTGTATTTATAGCTATATATATTCCACCTTTTTATATTATTTGAAATTATTTTAATTATACTATGTTTTTAAACTCATACTTATTTTTTAATTTTATAGATTGCATTTTTTGTCAACGGGTGATATCCATCATATTATAAATTTTATTTTGTAGTAACTTAAAGAACTATTATTAAAATTATATCAAAAATTTGACAGCATATTATAGAAGGCAATTAAAAATATAGCCTAGCTATATTAAATGTAAAAAAGTTGAAGTTATATATAACTACTAAAAGCTTGGTAAAAGTTTCTCTATATGAAATTTATTTTAAATATAGGTATCAATCATGTTACAAAATCTGATATGGAAGATAAAGTAATGAAAATTCATTTTGTACTATTATTTAATTATATAAAATATAAAAACACTTAGAAGTTTATCTATGCTAAACAAGTTAATATTTGTCAAGTATATATTACTTTGTCAAAATTTTAAGTAAAAGTTAGTAATTTGAGATTGTGGTATACAAGCTTTAAATCCATACCTTATATATGACATAAAGAGCTTAATGAGCAAACTTTGGTTAGAATTGGCTATTTTTATATAACATAAAAGCATAAAATATAACCATATATCAAGCGCTAGTATACTAAATAAAAATTCTCTCAGGATTAGAAAATGTAAGTTCTTTTCTAAATTTGTTTGCCTTTTAGAGGCATAAATCTTCTCATGAAAAGTATACTTAACTTTAAATGGTTAGGAAGACGTTTTGGTAATAAATATTAATCACTAGAAGCATATATATCTTTATAAATTCTCTATTCACCACACAATAAGGTTAGGTAAAAATGGTGATGGCCTAGCTTCATTGACTGTAAAAGCCTATATCAGAGAGATCACATAAAATAACTTAAAAGATCATTATAAAGAATTTAGGGTGCTAGAGCATTATTTTAAAATTATTTTTAGGAAATACATAAATTAAGCAATAATAAGGGTAGAAAAATGGTCATGAACTTATAGTATTGAATTTTAAGCATAGATATTCTGAAGGGCATATATGATTAACCTTAATAATAGACTATAAAACTGTTTAGATGAGAAAAAAGTCTTGGATGTAAGAAGCATTAATTAATTTGATTAATTGCCATAGGTAGTGTTAATAAAAGGGCAGTGGTAAAGCATTATTATAAGTTGCATAACTAAATTAAAGGCTATTAATAATTAAATTTATATAAGGATTAATATAAAAGTCTTAGTTATAAAAAGCTTTTATGTAAGTGCTAAAAACATAAAAACTAATTTAAAATTTATATTAAAATAAAAAGTCATTTATAAGTATAAAAATATTACTTTTACTGGTTTACTAAAATCAAATTTGCCTTTTTTCTTTACAAAAATAGTTAATTATAGCCAGATTGGGGTCAAGGAACAGAAATATGACACCATAAACTTTTAGCTTTTTGTTCAGAGATATTTATATATATATATACTACCAAATGAAACCAGCCTTGCTTTGGCTTATAATTATAATTATAGGCTAAGAAATTTTCTTTTAAGAGGTTTACTAACTATCAATGAGGAAAAAATATTTTTATATGGCATTTTAAGTTAAAATTACAAGTATAGCTTGAATACTATAATAGTATTTACAATACTATTATGCAATATTTTAATAAAATCAAACTAAAGATTACATCATTTTTGTACAAATAAGATATGTAGTTTTAGTTATATGCATATAGACTCTACACAAATATAAGGAGAGTGTCTATAACTCTCCTGTTCCCAGCGTGGTAGTGCTAGGTGCACAGGGCCAACGCCAGGGAACTAGCCATTAAATAAAAGTTACTATTGCCCAGCAGAGGGTGCTGGAGCAATAATAACTCAAGCTAAAGTGAGCAATTACTAATGTAAAAACCCAACCAAAAATGATGCGGTGCACAAAGGAAGAAGTGGTAAAGGTCCCAAGTTGGAGGGAACCTGGGCAAACCAACTGTGCACTGGGTGAAAGCTAATCATATATAAAATCTGGTTGTTAAGGTGGCATGAGACCTCCTCAAAGAGGTCCATGCACAGGATCATTTGAGATATCATGAATTAAACGGTGAAATGGTGAAATTTTTATTAGGAAAGTTGACCAACAAGGAATTTTGTCAGAAAAAACATAATTAAACTTTGTCAGAGAAAGCAGGGTCTGCCAAAGTGGTCCCAAGCACTGATCCACCAATAGGCACAGACTACCATCTAAATTGGTAGAAAACACCAAAACTGACTTCATTCAAGTAACCAATTAAAATTGGATTTGACCTGAACGTGTAATTTCATAAATGGAACAGGTTTTAAAATCCTGTTCCTTGACTAACCAAATTGAACCATCCACGTTAATTGTGTAAACCATCCATTTTAATGCCTGGGCTGACATAAGGGGCTGGGCGTTAGGCACCCCACTAGTACCAACCTGGGCATATTTAGCTTGTACCCAGCGTTGGTCCAGTGTGTGCCTGAGGTCAGGGAGGGCCTGATGCTTCACCTTCTGGGCCTCCTGGCGCCCAGCCTTATCCTTGGGGTTGGTCCCCACTATGATGTCACTTGACCATGACAACAAAGGTATAAAGATAATTATGTTTGCAAATATATAATATGTATACAGATAAATACAATTTTTAAAAAATATAATATAATAGTAAATCTTATGTAAAAAGTAAAAAGTTGTTATTATGCTTGCTTTGAAAAAACATTTTTTATATCACCTGGAGCTCTGATTAATAGGTTGTTTTGTGAGCTAACTCTAGCGCGTACTACATAGAGATGTCCATGAAAAAAATATGGTGATTCTAGGTGAAGACCACACCACTTGATTGATTGCCCCTAAGCTTTATTGATTGTAATGGAAAAAGCAAGTCTCACAGGGAATTGAAATCTCTTTAAACAAAAAGGCATATCAATTGGGATCAATGGTATTTTAAAATAAATACATCCTCATATTTTTATTTGCCTGTTAGTATTGTAGCTTCTATGACATTATATATAAGTCTTTCACTTTGGGTCTGGTACTGTTGCAAAGCTTTGCTGAATATAAATTATGTAAAAGCATAATAACAGAACAATTCTTAAGCTGAAGGCAATGTGGTGGCATTCCAGTAGAATTTAAAAAGGTCAAAAAATTCTATTGGAAATTCATTGTATCTCCAGAATAAACTACTATATTAATGATTTGTATTCAGTGGTTGTCCCAGATATTGTATTTTGAATTTGGCTGTTCAACTCATGTACAGCATCATTTTCAAGCAGCAAAAATATCTCTTTCACATAAACATTAATGATTTCTGTAATTTTTAGAGATATTTTGGTAAACTTTAGTAATTAATTAATCAACTGTTATACCAAAGTGAAAAGATCATGAAAAGAAAATATTACCACTTTAGTCAATTGGAAATGTGCCTTTGTTTTTTCTGTAAAAGTTTATTTGCAAATTGTTGTGCATCTCATTTCTGCTGAGCAGTAGTCTTGTATTTGTTTTTAAAGTAGATTTTTTACAAACTTCCATAAAGATGAAGTTTTAAGGCAAGCATCAAGTTCATATACTGGAATTGATTTTGGTATAATTAGAAGAATTTATCAAAAATCACCAGCATGAAGCAGAAAAGATCCTCCTATCAACTGATCATTATTTCTTAAGTCCCACAGAGTCCTATCAAGGGATTTTAGGGATTTCTTATGGTCCATTGTTTTCATACCATATAATAATTTTTTCACGTTTATAACACCTTTGCCTAAGCACTTATTTTGCTAATATTGCATACAGGGTATTCTTCTATATTTAGTTTAAAGGAATTTCTAATACTGGGTGTGATGTCCGTCCACCACCTAGGAGAGTAGCTGCTATGCCAGAGGAAGCCATACCAAGTGCTATGTTATTTTTTATCACATCTCAGCAAGGATCAAGTAAATCAAAAATGTTTTACCAGTTCCCCTTGAGCATTTAGGAAAATAAAAAAGTAATTGAGGTGGGTCAACCTTGGGACAAATATACCACTCCATGATTTTTTCTAGCCAGTACAGATTTTAAACTGTATTGAACAAAACCTGCAATAGGGTGGAAGCAGGAATTACCTGCCAGACTAATCACCCTTATCATCTAGGAAATTATATCTTCAATTTTTCTATTAACATATTCAATAATGCCTCTAAAATTTCCTTTAATCATCAATTAATAGAGGTTTTTTAGACTCAAAAATCTTTTTTATTCTGCAATATTGTAATTTCTTTCATAAGGAAGATCTGCATTTTTGCAATAACAGAGTTTCTTTCTGAAGCTGGTAACCCAAACTGTAGTAAAGGTTTGCTACAGATTGATAGCCATTTATACTTTAATATAATGAAAGATTTATTAAATACTTTTTCAGAAAACCTTATGTTATTATTTATATAAATTATGCTGAAGTTTAACAAGGATGTCTTAACTCATACTTTCACGGTTTTCTCCCAAAAGGTTCTGTGTTTAGATGGATTGCAAGTAGTTAAAATGATTGCAGATAAATTTCTTATCTGTTCAGAAGATGGCGTTATTGCTGCATCAGATATTGCTTGCCACCATTGTTCATCATTTTCCAGTAAACTTAATTTTCAAATAAGCTTCCTATAAGGTATTGCATGTTTTACAATCCAAAGTTTAAGCATTTCATAAGAATCTGGCCATGGACTATATAAAGTAGCATTCTTTTCTAAACATTTAGCACTATTTGAGTGAACAGTATAGGCATGTCTTAAAGCCTCACATGCAAAAAGATCACTATCTAAAACAGGTACTCCTCTTTTCTTCTAGAAAAATTATATAGAATCCCAAGTATAGTAGCAAAGAGCTTTTGAATATAACAATGTCTTTGCAAATGTATTCTGTTAAAATAACTGAAAGAAAGCTGTCAAATTTGTTCTGGGTGGTTCATCAGCAACTACTTGTACATTTTCCCTTGTGAAGTAAAATCTTTTCCATTCTCTAAGTGTACATTTAGATGAAAGACTGTAGGATACCTCTCATGATAGGAAAACTCAGTATTCGCCAATCAGCTTCATAAATGCTTATGTATTGTCCCTTCTGATAATTTAACATCTCATCATGCTCACTGGCCTTTGAAAAACCAAAGACGGCCATATCCACTACCTTTGTTTATATATTTGCATATATATTTGATAGACTATATTAAATTACAGTTTTAAGTTATGTGGGCGTTGAACAATTTAGAAAGCAGTGGTGAGTATGGAACTACCCATTTTGATTTATCTCAATCTTATTGCCTTGCACACATAATTTTATTATGTTTCCACAATCTTCTGTCCCTCTTCTCTTAAAGATGGAGAATTTTCATCACCAGTTTGTATCTCCTTAATTCATTTTTAGGGTAATTTATACTACATTTTCTGCCTTTGTGCAAGGTGCATTCTGATTAATGTTTCCACATGACCCATGTGCAACATTCTTTAATAAATCTAAAATGAATTTGCTCTACTTCTAGATTTTTAAATTCTGCAGAAATGTTATCATCTACTTGGTTAAGATATATTTTATTAAAGACAACTCAAGCTATGAAAATGTGGAAGTCCTCTTTTTGACACTCATTAGTATACATCCAATATCTAGTTTCTCCAAAGATAAGGATTTTGGTCAAAACATTAATTAGCTTTTATTATTTTTGTCAAAAAAATATATCTAAAAACATAGAAATCAGTTAGTGTTTGTCCATGAGTTATTCTTGTTTTATTTCTGGCCACAGGATTACATGTACATGTAAATAAAGGTCATGAAGCCCATATGACTTTAACATAGTTCATATTATCTTGAGCATACATGCATTTGTCTTGGACTTCCTGTAAAAGTGGCAGCAAAACTTTGACTTTTCTAATATAATTAACAAATCTCTCACTTGTAATTGCATCTCTTAAATAAATATGTTCTTCACTATGAAGTTTAGATGGTCAAGTCTCATATAAAGAAGAGCTCAGCTTAAATTTTAGCATATACATCAACAATAAGCTGATGAAATACTTGTCAAGTATCTAAACTATGATTATATGAGCTATTTTGAAATATTATCATATGTGCATAGAAGTTCATCATTAAAACATTATTATTGATTTTTGACTCTATACTTGAGCTATAATGATTGATGTTAAAATGATATCCATCCACACCTAGGCAAAACATAATGAGATACTAAAGGGCATCATATAATTGTTGTTTCTGAAATATGTTGTAGCGAGCTACCACATCTTTATATTATTACATCCCTTCTGTCACAGTCATTAGCAGCTATAACAATAGCTAATCTCATTTACTTGAGGACTGTTGGAGAGACACTCATGTTATCAACTTGACTTTTTATCAGCTTAAGTAGCAAATTTATACTCATTTGGAGACATTTTCTTTAAAGCTATCTTAAATATTTTTATAAGCTGGTTATATCATGGAACATTATTTAAAGAATTAATATTATATCATGTATCACTCCTGGCATATAGTCAATTGGTGATTCACTTCTAAAATTAAAATTATTTGAGGTGGGTCGACCTTGGGACAAATATACCACACTGAGAAAGTTTTCTAGCCAGTACAGGTTTCAAACTCAAAACCCACACTAGGGGTGGAAGCAGTTTTATCCGCTCAGCTAACCACCCTTTGGTGATTCACTTCTAGATCTTCATTATTTCTTAAAATAAATTTGTAAAAACTTGGCATCTTTGCTTGGAAATTGGAGAAGAGAACCCATTTTTATATAATTTGACCCTAACTTTAAAAAATAGAAAACCCCCTCGTTCTTTTATAAATAAGGATTCAAATAAAATCATTTAAAAACATGAATTATATCTCTTAACATTCTTAAGAAAAATTTTTAGAATATGGAGTAGACCAAGACATATAAGAGAGTAATGGTTTTGGTGGCATTGAAAGTTTTGGTATATAGACTTTACAATTACAACAGCACATACCCTGAGGTTCACCTTTATATTTTTTAGAAAAACAATAATTACATACTTGGTCCATTCCTCCAATAATAACACTATTATATTTATTGTACTCTTTTCTGGCTTTATTGAAAACCTTCAAGAAATAGATTTGAATGCCATCAGCTGCATGTGATATGCTAGCATGTTCCTACATTTCTTAAAGATGTTGCTGTTGTTGCTCAGATTCTGCTGCATGTGATGTGCTAGCATATTCCCACATTTCTTGAATACGTTTCTGTAATTATTGCTCAAATTCTGCTGCACATGATGTGCTAGCATGTTCCCACATTTTTTAAAGTTGAAGATAGTGGTGTTGATCAGAATAAACTATGTATGTTATGCTTGCAAATTACGCTTTACTTGGAGACGTTGCTGTTGTTGTTGCTCATATTCAGATGCACGTGATGTGCTAGCATGTTCTCACATTTCTTAGGGATGTTGCTGTTGTTGCTCAGATAGAGCTTCACATGATATTATAGCATTTTCACATGTTTTTAATGACAAAGTTGGCGTTGATGCTCAGATTCTGTTGCATGCTTTATGCTAGCATGTTCCCAATTATCCTAAAGACCTTGCTGTCACAATTGCTCAGCTTCAGCTGCAGGTGATACGCTAGCATATTCCCACATTTTTAAAAAAAATTGGATTTGACGCTCAGATTCTGCTGCACGCCTTGTGCTAGCATGCTCCCACTTTTCCTGGTGACATTGCTGTCATTGATCATCTGTTTCATATGCTCACAAAAGCTTTCCTTTAACTGCTTTTTATTTTTTTGGTCAATAGACTTTTGTTTTTAGGCATCACCAAATGACTATGCTAAGATATATATGTTAATTAATATCAAACTCTTTTTTCTAATTTTACATGCTATTTAGGAGTTAAGTATAAAGCTCACTTACATCTTGCTTTAATTTCAAGTGCAACATCTTAATTGACACATTAAAAAGGTATCACTAAAACTATATAATGTTACATATAACACATTTTTATTACTAAGTAAAAAGAGTAGCAAAATTTTCAAGAATATAAAGTTATTAGAATCAAGGTATGCTCTAATTAAGGTACAAAGTTATATGTAATGTTAGCTGCTATAGAAAACAGAACATATGTATTGAAAATGCACATTAACCAGATTTAATAGCTTTTTAGCCCCCTAAAGACCACCAAAGGTATTTATCAAAAAACAACTTCCCTAATGTAGTTCTCCCATTGCATAATATACAAGTGCTGAGATTAGACAAAATTGAAAAATATATAGGAGATGTGGAACAATTGTATGTAAATAAAATAATTTTTATATTTATGATACAATAGATCAAGTTGTGTCAAAAGTTAAAGTTAAAGCATGATAAAAAATCAAGGTTTAAGCAATATATGCATAGTGATAAATTGTATACTTTAAGTTAAGAATAAGTTTATTATAGTTATTTATATTGTAAGACTTCAATTTGTTTAAATAGCATATTAGGTTCACATTAAAAAACAAAATTATATTATTTTTTAACTTAATTTTTAGAAGGGTTTTCATAACTCTCCACTAACCATATTGTTATCAAATTCAAAATTAAAGTATGGTGATCCAAGCTAAGGATTAACTGGGAAAAGCCATAAAGAAATTAATGTTTTCACTCCTAGTATAGATATTAATATTAATACTTTAAATTAAGAGTGAATATTCAAATTTTCATATTACACAACTTAGTTTAATTTAGGTAATATATATAAACTTCAATTACAGATGAATAAGATTACAACTTTCTTGATTATAATAGATAAGGGTTTCTTAAAATTATTTTCTAACTCTAATAATATCAACTTAAGATTAAACCATGGTTAACATATTTATTACAGAAGTGAAACAGAAATAATAATTATCTGTATTTCAGAAATTTTTTATGATATTTAACTTTAAATCTATGGATTAGAAGTTATAGCTAAATAACTAGATACAGGTCTAACACTAGATTTAAATCTAAAGTGAATGATATTTATTTTGGTTTTTTTGAATTAGAACAATATAACTTTAATTTGATAAAAATAGAATAATTTTTAACTTTTTAAAATATAAATAATACCATATATATTCTAAAAGTTTGAATTGGTCTTATGATTAACTTATTACTATATCAAATCATGATGAAAGTAAACTATTAGCTCTTACTTCTTGATATAAATTGAATCTTTATTCTTTAAATTCCACTTCCTAAATATAGATAGACTGAGCAAAATAAGGTAAAATTTGATATATATATATTGATATATATATATATCAATATACACCATTCTTTGTTATCATATTAGAATGCATAACTTATTTTAAAAATTTTGCATGCTATCTTAGCAGCCATATTATAAAAAGAGCCAAAAATCTATTACCTAAATATTTAATACTTTTTAAATAAACAAAAAAGATAAAGAATAAAGAGATTGACAATACTTCAACTTAAAATTTATTGAATTTATTTTCACTAAAAATAGTTTTTGAACTTTTACCACAACCAAAAAATTAAACTGTATAAGTGAATTTTAAGTAATTTTGAGCCCATAACATGAAAAGTAAATTGTCAAGAGTGCAAGCAGATATGGCAAGCCAATGATCAAAACTAAGGATTTTTTGTACATTCATGATGGAGAAACTGATTTACAGAAGGTATGCAAAAATTATAAGATTATACAGGATTACTAAATTAAAAGCTGTAGTGGCATTATTTAATTGAAAATTTAATTATATTTTGCTTTTCTAGAAGTAATTAATACTATGGAAAAAATTAGCAATTGAATTTTAATTTAAAATCTACATTCAATATTGAAAGTGTTCATCCTATGGTCAGCCTTCCCCAAATTAGTTTAAATTGAATTATAAATTTACATTCAAAAATGGCATCTTTTTTTACATGAAAGCACTTTATATAAAATGTCAAGTACCAATAATATATTTAGGATAGGTAGAGTAGAGTAGGTAGGTTAGGGTAGATAGGGAAACTTAGGTAAGTTTGGTAGGGTATAATAGTTTAGGTAGGTTAAGTTATGGTGATTAAAAGTATAATATTACGGTATATTTTCTATTTTTATTTGATAGTAAAATGGTGAAAGGCCTTTTTGGCAGAAAAGGCAGAATAGCCTTTTGGTGGAAAAAGGTTGAAACCTTAAAGTGAAAAATTCATGTTGCAGCATAGGATGGTCACAAAAGCAAGTAGTGATAGTGAACTTTATAAAAACAACGGTAAAATAAATTATAATTCTGGTCAACCATTACATGTGACACTTCCACTAAGAAATAAAGATAAAGCTAAGAGAAAAACAATAGCCCAACTCTGAAAAAGGCTGCCTTAACTTAAAGCAAAAGTGCCATTAAACCTTTTTCTGCCATAAAATGCTTTCAAACTTTTACCACTAAAAAAACTTTTTTATAAGTGTTCAAATAAAATTTTAAACTCATAACATGAAAAGTAAAGTCATTGAGAGCGTGAGTATGTATGGCAAGCCAATGATTGAAACAAAGGGTTTTTGTATATTTTTGATGGAGAAACTGATTTACAGAAGGTTTGTAAAAATGGAAAAAATTTAAAGGATTACTATATTTAAAAGCTACAGTAGCATTATGAATTTATTTGAGGTGGGACGACTTGGGGATGATATCTATTAATAATGGGAAACTTAATTAATATAAAAGTAGGATAAACCCTGGAAAACTCCACACGCAGTGCTCAGATAGACCAAGAACTCCATGGACCGCCTTACTATCTGCTATCTCAGTTTGGGGCATTGGTGCACATTGCCAACACAGTCATTGTTGTCCCCTACACCAATTTTCATCTACTGAGATCAAACTTGGGAGGCCGTGGTCATTGAGTCAATATTCTAAAGCTGGAGTACTCTCCTTTTATAGTAGCATTATGTTAAAAAAAATTGATTTTTAAAAAAGACGTTTTAGAAAAACTAATACTAATTAACAAAAAGATTGACATCAAAATTCATTTTGAAAAATAAACATTCAAAAATAATGGTTTAAGAATACAAGTATTTATTACAAGATACAAGTTACAAATATACCTATAAAATGGTAGGTAAGTTATGGTAGGGTAGGGCAGGTAGGATAAAGTAGGTAAGTTAGGGTAGGAGTAAGGAGAGATATTATAGCTCTCCTGCCCCAGTGGGGTGGTGCATGGTGTACAGACCCAACGCCAGGGAACTAGTCATTAGTAATCAAGTTGATAAAGCCACATAGAGGGTGCTTGAGCTGGAGTAACTTAGAGCAAGGGTGGTTAACAATATATAAAAGAACAAAAACTGGACTAAGACAAGGCTGGAGTGAACCCCAAAGTGGGGTCCATACTCAAGAGGTGCTTTGAGCTGGAGTGCAAAGGCAGCCTATGCTGAAGGGAACCAGGGAAGCCCAGCGGTGCATCAGAGGAGAGAGTTACAGTTGTGAAAATCAAATGGCTAATGTTAAGAGACCTCCTCAAAGAGGTCTGCACACAGGTTTGCCCAAATTAACATAAGGAAAACGTATACTAATGAAGGGTTTTTATTATAGAGGAAGTTGACCATTGAGAGAAATTGGTTTTAAATTAAAAAATTCAAGGAAATTTGGGGAAATAATTGATTGATGGAAGTGGTGCTAAGACCAGGTGCACCAATAAGTGCACGCTTCCATTGGGCAGTATAATAGCTGGTAATTGACAGGATTTTGGTTATAAATTGTAAGTAAGGCCAACATGAGCTAAAAAATTCAAAAACTGACAGGTTTCAAGACCCCATTAACCAAGCACTTGAAGCAAACTGTCAATATTTAATATGTAGCTGATTCACTTTATCACGCCTGCTTTAAGGCAGGGCTAAACTTCTCTCACATCCCCAAACCAACCTAGGCATATCTCGCCTTAACCCAGCATTAGTCCAAGGTATGTTTGAGGTCAGGGAGGCTTGCTAACTTCACCTTTTTGGCCTCCTGATGTTCAGCATTATCCTTGCTATTGTTACCATAATCATGTCATCCTCAAGGCATGACATTACCCTCTAGTTCTTTTGAGGATCCCCCCTCAAAGAGCTTACACCAGGGAAAAGTTATTGTGGGCTGGGGACAACTTCATTGTGGCAACAGTTTGCTTTGACTGAGGTACAGTGTCCCGTGGAAAACGCTTGGTGAAAATGTCAATTATTTCTTGGGCATGTGTGCAGTCACACGCTGGTACCCAACTGTTTTCTGCAGCATCAAATCACTTCCAGAATAGCAGGTACTCAAGCCTTCTTTTTAATCAATGGGAGGCTATTTTCTCCTCCACTTCATACTTTGGTGCTTCATCCACTAGATACTCCTCAGGAATCTGGCAGGAGCCTCAAACAATGTCAATTTGCTTTTGCAAAAGACTGAAAATATGAAAAATGAAGGGGAAGATCTAACTGGTATGAGGCATGGCCCACCTTTCTGATAATGTGGTAAGGTCCAATCCACTTTGATCCCAGCTTTTTGCATGGCTGCTTAAAAGGGATGTTTTGAGAATCAAGCATCATGAGATCTCCTTCTTTGTATGCTGGAATTACCCATCTTTTTTTTCATCAGTGTTCTCCTTATAAACTTGTATTGCCGCCTTCAAACTTATGGAGCCCCTTGGTGTACTTTCTTGATAGTCTTAGCAAATATCCACCACTGCTTCAACTTTTGATTCACAACTAGGCTCCATATTGAAAGTGAGTTAAACCCATGGTTGGTGAAAGATGGGGAACAAACAAAAGATTTATGCAAAGTGTTGCTGTAGCTAAACTAGTACATAGGAAGGTGAGAAACCTAATCTTAACGACCCATGGCAGTATAATACCACAGAAACTGTTCCAAGCACTGGTTCACTTGTTCATTCTGCCCATCTGATTGGGGGTGTTAGGCAGTTGAATAGCAGGGATGAATCTGAAGAGTTTTACACAACTCTTCTCAAAAGATGGAGGTAAACTGGGGTCCACAATTGCTAATTATTTCTTGGGAGCCCCATGAAGAGCAAACACATGAGTGACGAAGAGCATAGCATTTTATATAAGGGTATTGCAGATCTTCAAGGAATAAATAGGGCAAACTTTATAAAACGGTCCACTACTACCATGATGTCATCATAGCTATCAGATACAGGCAATTCCACAATGAAATCCACTGATAGGATTTTCAAGGCCCTTGAGCCTTATGAACTGATACTAATAACCCTACTAATGGTTGTCAATTTAGTTTCATTTGATTGCAGATCAGGCACCTTTACAATACCTGACCACATGAGGCAGTAAGCCCTTTCAATTTTATGTGCAGCAAATTATCTCCAGTCTTTGCCTTCCCAGGATGACCAACAGTGATTTGATCATAAAAGTCTTAGATAATTTCCAGGAGAAGTGGTTTGGTGGGAACCAATAGATGCCCCAGAAACCACACCATATCATCCTTTATGTGGTAATCTCTGGTGATGTCCCCTGATTCAATGAGCTCTTGGAAAAAACCATATTATCTTTGGCTGACAAAGGCTGAGAAAGGACTTCCTTTCTATATAATTTATTCCTCTGTATTCCCAGAGGAGCGAACGCTGGCATGTGAGCCAAGGGAGAGTGAGGTTGAGAAACATTCTTACCCAGTGAAATCATCAACTAGGTATTATACACCTCTACCTACTTAGGATCAGGAGCTAATGCAGGGTTGCAGATCAAAGCGTTCACTAAACCATTTTCTTTGCCCTTAGTAAGCTCATAAGAAAACACAAATTGGGCTAGGGTCTCATGCCAGTGGGTTTGCCATGGGGTCAAGACATAAGGTGCGCGGTAGTACAGCAAGGCATGGTGGTCTGTATGTATGCAGAAAAATTGGTATGAGCCATGCAAGTGATGACGCCAATAAGTCGGTGCCTCAACCACTACTAATAACTCTGTATCATATATGGCGTAAGTTAACTTTGGCAAAGACATTTTCCTGAAAATATATCCCACTGGATGTTCTATTCCATCTTCACCTACTTGTATTAAGGCAGCTGCTATGGCGAAGTTGGAGTCATCAGTAGACACAATGATCTCCTCTTCATTACTTATATGGCGAAGGACGGATGTGGACAACAAGGTGCACTTTACTGCTTGTAAAGCATTCTCCAAAATGGGGGACCATTGGAGCACTTTAGCTACACTCACCTTATACAAGGGCGAAGCTACCTCAAAAAGATTGGGCGTGAAGTTCTTAAGGAACGTACACGTCCCCAAAAAACTCCCCAGTTTATTAACCAAAGTTGGGGTGGGACACTCATGAATTGCCCTCTCCTTGTCAGGAGTTATCATGTGCCCATGGTCAAACATGACGTTGCCCATAAAGGCGACCTTAGACTTAAAGAATTAAAATTTTCTGATCTTCAGCGTAAGGTTGGCTGCCTTTGACCTCTTTACCACTTGCCAAAGGTGTACTGCATGTCACTCATGATCATGGGAAAACACCAGAATACCATCCATGTAGGCAAGTGCGCATACCCCCAGAAGGTCCCCCAAAGTCACATCAATATGACGTTAAAAGACATCAGGGGCATTCTTAAGCCCAAATGGCATAACCTGAAATTGGAAAATTCCTTTTCTGGTACAAATGCGGTTAGACACTCCTGGCCCTTCTTAATCCAGATCTAATTAACCCATCATAAGCAATCCAGTTTGGAAAAGACTTTCACCTTCTCCACATAGCGTGCAATTTGTGAGCCCAAAGGGATAGGATGTAAATCTGGTACAGTGTTATTGTTTAGGTTCCCATAATCTATGCATGGGCGTAAAGTTCCATCAGCTTTCTCCTCGAAGAGAAGTGGGGAGCATACTGGGGGGTAGGCTGAAAGAGTGCTCCTTTGGATAATTGATCCTCAACCCGCACATCTAATGACGCTTCCTCCCATACAGTCAAAGGGTAAATCAGGGAAGATATATGCAACAGATAAACAGTGAGCTTGAACTTGCAATCAAATTTAGAATGAGCAGGTAATACATTTGCAGAGGCTGCATCAAATGAAGAATCCAGCCCCTCCAAACAGGAAAGTAAGGGAACCTCCAAAGTGGGCTTCAGCAACAGAGAAAAGCTAAATTTGTGGATATTGGTCCAGTGGTCAGATCACCCTGAGAGTTTTCTTTAGCAAAAGGGACAACTAATTCATAACCATTCTTTAAAGTTAAGTACAAGCTATTGTCTTTTCAAGTTGGTTCTGATGTCAAACTTTTGCCACCACTCTACAACCAAAATGATGGGGTGCAAGAGGTTTTTGATAGCTTGGAAACGGTCAGCCAAATGATGTTTGCTAACTTGATAATCCACTAACCTCAAAAATTTTTATCGTGAGAATACCTTGGGAAGCCCCTCCTCTAACTATACCACATGGCAAGTAACTCAGCTCAAGGTATTCAGCTAGAGCTTGGTCAATAAAATTCTCAGAGGCTCCAGTATCCACCAAAATAGTAGTGCTGATTTTCCATAAAGGGGATGAAAGGGTAGCAGTTAATCTATATCCCAAATGATCTTTATTTATAGCTGAAAATGCCAACACTTCACCACAAAAATCTTCTTCAGACATTAGCATACTTCCAGGGTACGTTTCTGCATCATAGAATGGAGAGGGATAATTGGCCACTATTACAACAGAGGGCACATATCCAACCATATATTATGCAGTTGCATAAACGTCCTTATGTTTTAAAAGTAACTCCTTCTCCACATACTGGATTCAGCGGATCATGATAGTAGTCAAGTGCGGGTTATATGGGGTCATTTGGTATACTAAAAAGGGCTCTATATCTGAGACATAATAGAACATATATGGCTCAGGCGTATATAAGGAAATGTCATTATAAAATGCGTTTTGAGCCAAAAATGACACCATACCCATTTCAGTGGCAAGTTGTGAGCCATTATCTAGGGCCATCACCACCAGGCCCTTTGTTGATGATCCTGTCTGTACCACCAGAATGTGGTCTAAGAAAGAAACAATTTTATTGTATTGATTTTGTAAGTTTGAAGGAAAGTCGGGGAATCATGACTCATAAATTGCAAAGCGCCTGTATCCACTGGGTACAGGCAAGAAGAGTGGGTACTTTCCAGTTGGAGGTAGCAAGAATAACACCAAGATGCTCCATCCCTCAGCAAAAAGAGAAAACAGTGGTAGCCCTACTGTGGTCATGGTCAACAACTGGTGCACCCTGTTTACACTTTGTGAAAGTCCCGCACAGAAAAAGATCATGCACGTAAGTAAAGTGGTTGGTCAACTAATGTAAGGAGAGTGTCTATAACTCTCCTGTTCCCAGATGGATAACACATGGTTCACAGACCCAACGCCAGGGAATTAGTTGTCAGTAATAAAGTTAGTAGAGCCCCGCAGAGGGTGCTTGAGCTGGAGTAACTTAGGGCGAGGGTGGTTAACAATATATAAAAGAACAAAACTGGACTAACATTAAGGTTGGAGTGAACCATAAAGTGGGGTCCAATCCAAGCGGTGCTCTGGGCTGGAGTGAAAAGGCAGCCTAGGCTGGAGGGAACCAGGACAGCCCAGCAGTGCACCAGAGGAGAGAGTTACAGTTGTGCAAATTAAATGGCTAACGTTAAGAGACCTCCTCAAAGAGGTCTGCACACAGGTTTGCCCAAGCTAACATAAAGAAAACGTATACTAAAAATGGTTTTTATTATAGAGGAAGTTGACCATTGAGAGAGATTGGTTTTAAATTAACAAATTCAAGGAAATTTTGGGGAATATTTTATTGATGGAAGTGGTGCTAAGCCCAGGTGCACCAATAAGTGCACGCTTCCTTTTGGCAGTATAATATAGCTGGTAATTGACAGAATTTGGGTTATAAAATGTAAGTAAGGCCAACCTGAGCTGAAAAATATCAAAAACTGAACAGGTTTCAAGACCCCATTAACCAAGCACTTGAAGCAAACTGTCATTATTTAATATGTAGCTGGTTCACTTTATCACACCTGCTTTAAGGCAGGGCTAAACTTCTCTCACATCCCCAAACCAACCTGGGCATATCTCGCCTTAACCCAGCATTAGTCCAAGGTATGTTTGAGGTCAGGGAGGCCTGCCAACTTCACCTTTTTGGCCTCCTGACGTACAGCATTATCCTTGCTATTGGTACCATAATAATGTCATCCTTAAGCTATGACAGTAGGTATTGGTTGGTAAGATAGGATAAGTAAGTTAAGGTAGATTAGGGTAGGCAAGATAGGTAGGTAGGGAAGTTAGGGTAGGTAAGTTAGGGTAACCAAAAAATAACAACCCAACATTTAAATATAATTTATAAACTATAATAAAGGTGAAAGGACTTTTTGACAGACTAAGGCTTAGCCCAAAAGTTCAAAAAGTTAGGTTGCAGAATAAGATGTTCAAAAAGTAATAAATGGTAGTGAGCCTCATAACTATAAAATTAAACTTAAATTGATTAGTTTATTCCTTATAAACACAATTTGAGCCACTTTTCTGTTAAAAATTTAGAGTGGATTCATAGAGAATAAACCCACCTAAAACTGAATAGTGCTGATATATCCCTAAAGCAAAAGCGCAAAAGTAAGTTGTGGCATAAGATGTTCGAAAATTAAGTGAAGATAGTGAACCTCATAAGCTGAATGTTTGACATCCTAGCCAAACATGACTTAAGCTACTTTACTTCTAATAAAAATAAAGAAAATGCTAAGATAATAAACAAACTTAATTCTGTAAAATTAATATAACAGTAAAGAAAAAGAGAATTAATTAACTAAAATAATATTTCTTTGTAAAGTTCACCACAGAAGAAATATACTTAAACATATAGAGGAAATAATTTTTTATAAAGGAGCAAATATAATAACTGGATCAACATAATAATCATAAAAAATATTTGAGGTGGGTCAACCTTGGGCCAAATATACCACACTGAAAATTTTTCTAGCCAGTACAGGTTTTGAACTCAAAACCTGCACTATGGTGGAAGCAGTTTTACCTGCCAATTTTTTTTAAAAAAACTTACTACTTTATTTAAAAAATTAAAAGGAAAGTAAGAGGGGAGGGCGGAAAACAGGTGATTTGGCTAAGGATAAAGGACTGGGAATTTGGGCCACTAGAGACCTAGCAGCCCTGACCATTGCTGATCAGTGATTGCCATCTATAGCCATGGTTTTAGCATCAGCGGGCTTATAGGCCATTTAATCTTTAAACAATTTATTGCTTCATCGCATACAAGTGATCTGGTGGGAAAAGCTGAATGCATAGCTTTGTAACACCTAGGGTTTAGGCACAAGAATTTTGTGATCTGTCAGAGCTGATTGGAGATAATCCAAATGGTCTTCAACATCAAAGATTTGTGATGGGGGCGCTCATTGGCCAAACTCTTGCAATGAGAGCTGAGTGTATCACCCATACACAATAATACTAGATGAAAGTTCACAATTGGATAGGGGATGATTGCAGGGTATCATGAAAAAAATGTTCTATGACAGATGCATTTCCATCAGCAATTATTCGCCTGACATGATGTAGCGCATTGTAGACCATTATTTTTTGAACACAGCACATTCATAATATCAGTGAGCGATATCTTCTTCCAGTTCAGCGCATACAGGGCACTCCTTGTGCAGGTAATTTAGTCCACTGTGTTTACCGGACTTAAACACATTGTTGAAAATCTGCAAGGTTACCAACCATTGCTTGGCCATTACCAGTCAGGAGTTCAGGACTGAGATCAACTCCTTCATTTGGTAGTTGGTGCCATGGCCTTTGGTCGCCCAGTCATTCAAGATTCGTGGTTAAGTGGGTGGGTTACGCCTAGGTTTTGGTAGCAGATCCCTGTATTTGATCTGGGTCAATCTGTAGCTGATTTTGATTGCCTTGGAGGCATATTTGTGGACAAATTAGATTACATTCTTCCCAATTCATTATGGAAATCATTGCGGAATTATAAGCCTCAACATCCCTGTAGATTTGGTTGTCACCCTGATCTGTTAGTTTGAATGAACAGCTGCCCAGGCGCCGTGCCCAATTGCACAGTCACCAATAATGTGAGGTGCCTTTTTGGGAGGATAATTGTGGGTGGCTCACCATCCATTTGCATAGTGAGCTGGGTGAGACTGGCTCCTGAAGGCCCTGAGCTCTAGCCCAGTTCACGCTCCAAGCTAGGTTCAGGCAGTGCATATGTGTTTGCTTCAGTTTAAGGAACATCTTTTCCCATATCCACTGAGAGTGGAATTCGAAATCCAGAAGGCCCATGCCTCCTTTGGACTTTGGTTTGGACAGAGTTTCTAGTGCTATTGGTGCCACTTTTGTATTGAACCATAGGAAGGTTTGGAGCATTGTCCTGATTTTTTCTTTAGGTTCAGGCTCATTGGCAGCACATGGGCAACATGCCACAATTTTTAGAAGATGAATACATTAGTTGCCAGAACTTTCTCCTTGAGGCATAATATGGCATTTTTCCAGCATGCCATTCAGATTGATAGACTCAATAGTACCATTTGCTCCATGTCTAGTACCGCTGGCACATTATTGTTAAAGAGTATCCCAAGGTATCTGTTTGTCTGGGAGTTTGTGATCAGTGTTGTGTCAGTCAGTGGGCTGAAGTTCAGGACTCTAATCCTCATTATAAAGGTTTTCACCAAGTTTATCTTCGCATTCAATGCTAACTGGTATAGGTCCAGTAGCTCCTCTGCGCTCTGTAGGTTTTTCAGCGAGCTAATACCTACCACCATATCATAAGTGAAGGCTAACATTTTTAGCGGCATTTTTTTGGGGTGGACTAGGCCTAAGATCCTCGCATCTGCCACTGCCAATAAGATGTTAGCTGCAAAAATGAAAAATTGGTGACATAGGATCACCTTGTCAGAGACCCTGCCTAACCAGTATGTCATTGGTTACGCCATCTGTGATAATCAACTTGGTTACCAGGCCCAAGTACAGTGTTGTTATCCATGACCTAAAGGTTTCAGGGATACCGACCGCTTTCAACACCTCATGTAGGAATGCCCATGCTACCCAATCATAGGCTTTTTCATGTCAAGGAACATGATATATCCCTGCTTGGTACCCACACATCTTAAAATACGTTTTGAACTGCACCAATGCTGTCCCAAAAACTCCAGCCCTTGATGAACCCGTCTTGGGCCTTATGGAGCATGTGCATTGCTGTTGCCATCAGTCAATTCGATAATATGCATGTCAGCAGTTTGTAATTGGCGTTGGATAGTGTGATCGTGCACCAGTTCCATAGTTGGCATCAGAGTCCCTTTTTGTACAAGAGTACAATTCAGGTCTCCTGACCTCCCAGGATTTGCTGTCCATTTTGCAAACAGTGATTAAATAGGGACTTTAGTTCCAGCGCAATGCGGTCATAGAATGAACTGTACATCTCCACACACATGTCAGGTCCCAGTGCCTTCATTCTAAGCAACTCTTTTAGCACCCAATTAACTTCATCATAAAAAAATTTGACAGACAGGTTAGCAACATCTTCCAATGTACAGCCCCTGAGAGCCAGCTTGGTCATTTCAATTAGGGCATCCATTGCCAATTCGCTTGTTACTCATTGGTGGAATAGTTTTCTGTAGAAACGTTTGATTTTGCAATTGATCATTTCTGGGTCCATTGATACTTCCCCTTCCGTCATCTCTACATCCCATATTCTAGCCTTGGCTCAGATTTCCTTGAGTTTCACAAGTCCCTCTTTGGTCATTGTCCACATTAAGCTTTGATATTGGTAGGTAGAGTTGGTCCATCTCTCTGAATCTTGTTTCGCCATTAAGGCCCAATACCTTTTGTGCGTTGTTCAGTACTAATTCCATCATCATTCGCCGTCCCAGCTATTAATCTTCAACCTCTACAGTGCGGTTTTCAGCTGGTTCATGGCAGCAGTTTTCTTGTAGGTTGTCACTTTTTTAGACTTAATGCTATTGTTCTTCATATTCTCTTTGATCCTGATTCATCATTCTAGAGGGTCTATATAGGTGATGATACAGATCTGTGACCTATAAATACAGTCCAACTTCAATTGTTCAGTGCCATTCCCCATCCCTCAGCATAGCTGGTGCCAGTTGCCATTTGCAGTTTCTTGGGGGTTCTTCCAGGTCAATATCCATATGGATGATCATGTGGTCGTTTTTGGCATTTATATTGACTTTGCTATTGGATGTCAGTGGCCTGAGGTCGGATGACACCAGTATATAATCCAGGCATAAACCAGCCAGTTGGTTTCCGGCAGAGTTGTATGTCCATAACATTAGGTTGGCCTGGTTGTCATCCTCCTTGTTGATCATGAGGCACATCTTCAATTAGATCATAAATCCTAGAATCTCATCGGCCTTCTGGTTGGGACTTTCACTTGTCAGGAATGTATCCTGACTCACATTTATCCAACAGTTTAGGTCTCCTGCTATAACTATCATCATGTCATCTGGTACTTTCTGACAAAAATTCCCAAAATATTTGGTCTTTGAAGGGCTCCAGTGGAGTGTAGACTGCCACAACCCAGAAGGTTCTTGCCAGTTTCCCTATGTGTAGTGGTCACTATCAAGATCTTTTTGTCATGAGTTTCCTCCCCAAATTCCAGGTCCATGTTTTTGTATAATGCGACTATTGCCACATGATTCATCCAGAGCGCCTGATAGCCTATTTGGCAGGGCCACAGGTGATTCTTCACATCAAGGATCAATCTCAGCACCATTTTCTTTTGGCAACCTGCTTGTGTTTCTGATATTAAAATAAATCCATATTATTGTTTGTTTTGAAATGTTGTAACTTCCGCCTTCTCATTTGTATGCTCACCATCCCCCAAGAATTTGTGGTTGCAATCCTCAGTTCTGGCTGCCCAACCCACGTGTATAAGGATTAATATTTTCAGAGTTGTGAATTGAGTGTAAGCGGAGGTTTGCTTGTTGGTGGTCAGTGTTGCTGAAGGTGGGTGGGGGGTATTGATCTGCCTTTGGGGTCAGTTTGATGGAACTGGGATTGTCTTACCAGGCATTCTGTGCGCCGGGAATTTAGTCACCATCCCTGTCTCCCTATCTATGGACAACGGGGACAGTTTGATTACCAGTTATAGGTGCTCCATAGTCCCTACTGGTAGAGCGGAAGATTCCCCTTCCTCTGTCAATCAGGTTCACACCCCTTCATTTAATTTTTTGGCAGATCTGGTCTTTTTGTTTTGATCCTGATTGGCCAATTTTGCTGATCACATCAATTTGGTTGTTTGGTTGCTAGTCTCCTCAGGTTTGTTTACTGACAATTTCCAAGTTTACTTCGAATTTTCTTTTGACTTGTTGGGCTTAGGTTTCAATTTATTGGCGTCTTGTGTTGCCCATCCCTTCTTTAGGGATTTTTGGGTTTGCCTTCTGTCATCTTTCCTCCTCGCAGATCTTCCATTACACTTGGGATGGGCGTGGCACCGTTGGTTTTGGGCACGTGTTTTTATCCATTCTGTATGATTCAGGGTTTGGGTTGATGAAGGGCTTGTCATCCACTTCAGGTCACTTGGCCACTTCTCAATCCCATGCTTCCCTATAGGTGAGGTTCAACTATTGCTGTTGGCGTTTCATGTCCGTGACCTCTATGAGGTTCTGCAGGATCCATTCTTTGGCTTTTGTCAAAGGAATGTTTTGGCCTCAACCTTCATGATCCCTCTGATAGGGTCATATTTGTTCTCTCGAGTGGTCTTTTTTTGTGATGGTGGAATAGGCCATTGTATGACCAGTCTGGTAGCAGAACCAGCATACTTGTTTCACATCTTCTTAATATACATACATGACTCTTCTTGGGCCATGCAGGCTGATGAATTAAGGTAAGGCAAATTTAATTCAGCTTCATTTATGGGGCTGGTTCATATAGCGCTTTCACTGTTTGGGGGTGAAGGCAATTTGCGATGTAATCTCCACTGGCCTTCCAAAACTCTCATACTTCCCCATAGTATGATAGTCCAGTCCAGATCACTCCATGCACCCATTTACACTCCCAATTGGTCAGAGAGGTTTTGAATGTCACCCACCATGCAGTTTAGTTAGCATATCTAGTCAGTTCCACTTTCAAAAAAACTCCCTTATACTTGATTCCGATCTTGAGGAGTTTTTTACAGTCAATTTTCCTGAGATTATGATATCTATATAGCCCCATTTGCACTCAGTGGTGATCTAAGTCCCCTCCTGCTAGCACCTCGTCGAGCTCCTGATAAATCGCCATTATTAGGTCAGATCACTCCTCCTCCTCCACCAGCTGCAGGTGCATTTGGATTGCATTCTTTAGATATGACTTAGGCGCTTGACGGGCTGTGAAGCCTCCACTGATTATTTAGCAGATGTATTCAATATGGCTTCCAGCCCCATTCAATGTGTTATCATCAGTATGGGCTGCCGCGGCGCTGTATGACTTTAATTACATGCTAGGCTTTGGTACTTTGGTGGGGGTTTTCCCTTCATTATCCAGCTAACTGACTCATCAAGGCTAAATCCCCAATTGAGGAATGCTTCTATCTAGCATATGCTGATACCGCAGCAATTAATGCTCCTAGCCATTTGTGCTCCAATTTCAAGGCTTTGCCACTTGAGGGCATCCTTTGGCAAAAATCTCAGTCAGTACCATTTGAGGGCAGATTATAGACCGCATGTTGGGTAAAGGATTTTTTGGAGGTCCTCCAGCGTAATCAAACTATGCTGGCACCAGTCTCTTACCATAGCGATGTTCCACCTGCCATCTGTGAATATTCAAGCCATGGCGGCTGGAACTCCCACCTCAAACCATTGAAAGGCTTCAGAGGGGGCGAAACCTTAGGCGGCATATGGGGCAGCTACCATCAGTTCTAGGAAGGATTGCTTCCAATCCTGGATGGTCTCAATTCAGATCACCACTTTGAGCCATTCTTGGCCCAGGTCTGGGGTCATGGCTCCTTTCATTGATGATGCCACCTGTGGTGAAATCTCATATTACATCAATGGTTGTGCTGACTCTGGGGTGAACCCCGCTGCATCCCAGTCTGCGGCTTTGGCTAGTGTGGTGGCGTTACGCCAGAGTTTCCATTTCTCAATGGGGAACAGTTACCCTCAGAGGGTTTAATGGATGGGTTTTGTGACTTCCTGATCTGCCTATTCATGATTTGATCAATACTGGCTCCCACGTGGAACCAGTATTTCATTTACAAAGGAATGAATCTGTTGTGGGCCAGTTAATGGCTCCTTCCAGCGACCAATCCTGGAAGGGCCCCAATCCACTGCCTTCTCCTTTGTCCAGCCCGCCTTCATTAGGTCAGATGCAGTGTCTGGTGGGATATGAGTGTATGACCAGTTTAGGGCCTCAGTGGCCTTGAACCTGGCCGCAATCCACAGCAATGCTTCCTCTGGGGAGAAAGTGGTGTTATACCATTCCAGCATGGTGTCTATTGAATGGTACGTTGGGCCCATTTGAGGGCAGTTGAAATGTTTAGAAAACATTTTAAATAGTCAGATAATTCCGTTGGGGTGAGTCCCGAGCTCCTGATGGCTTGGGTGAATCTCGCTGATATTCTGGCCTTATTGTATTTCATTGCATTAAGGAGGTTGAAACTGGCTTCCATCCAAGCATTCACGTCCACTGGCTTTAAATCTTCTCTAACTGTGGCTTCAATCACTTTATGCTCTAGGGGGAGTTTCATCCATTTAATGGCGTCTTCAATTAAGATCCATGAATCCTTGAAAAGCAACGTAAACTTGAGCAATATTTGGTTTTTGTGCTATCATTTGGCTTCCCCAGCGGAAAACTTGTGTTCACGCCAAATGGCCACAATGGCCAGCGTAATGTTTTTGGAGATCCATTGTGTTGCCATTGAATATGGGAACTGTAGGGTCTCCCATTGCTTGATTTCAAGTGAAGACACTCCTCAATGGGCTAGCATGTCCTTCTGGATGGGGGTGTACTTCACCATGGCTCTGGTCATCAATTTGATCGCTGTCAGGGTTTCAGCCCCTTCTGGTAGTAGTTTAACTTTTTTAATGAACCTTCACGGGTATCCAATCCTTAGGATTTGGTGCCTGATACTTCTTCATCCCCAACTGGGGTCATCCCTGATGGTTCACTATGATTTTCCAATCAATTCTGTGCTGATTTTGCCCCCGCTGTCAACTTGTATTTGTCAGGGATTGCGCCCAATGTTTTATTGAGAATTAGGCTTGAAATTTTGCTCAGTTTGCTTGTTTGATCTTGGTGGGGACCATTCTCCCCCTGACTGGTCATTGTCAGGACTGATCTCTGACATTCTTTTTGGGCAATCATTTCAAGCGTTGTCAGAGATTTTCTCTGTCTCATTTGCAAACATTTTTTGTTGTTGCCCAGATGAACTTAGCCCTTGGCTTCCACTGGTTGAATCAGAATTTGGTATCCAATCTGACGAAAACTTCATTAGGGTTTTTATGTTTTTTTCAAAAGAATTCCCCCTGTGAGGCCCTGATCCCCTCACCTAACTGAGGTTTGGTGGGGAATATCCCTGGCGCTGCTGTTCTCAGTATTGCTTTGCACTCATGAGATTGGCGTCAATCATCTGGTTTTGGCAGAAAATGACCCTGGGGAGTCAGTTGCGTTCACCACACTTGTCGCTGTGTTTTCATGATTTTTGGTCAAGTTTGATCATTTTTTGGGTGTTCATGTCACTAATTTATTATTAGGGCCTTTGTCAGCGGAAAGTCATCCATATGGTATGTCCATCTTGGCATACTTCATAATTAAGGTCTTATTTGGCGCAAGCAGCCATCCATTTCTTTGTGCTTTAAACAGATGGGTGGAAAGACCTATTTATGCTAAGTGTTATGGCCATGGTGTACTGCTCTATAGGTGCAGTATTCCACAGGCAGGCGAATGTTCTCTCTGGACTTGTACTAATCACTTTTAATTTATAAAGGTGAGATCCACAAGAGAAAGAATATGTTTTATCTGCCAACTACCATTTTAATAATCATAAAAATACATTAAAAACTAAAATAAAAATCTGCCAAAAATATCTTTAAAAGTTAAATTGTTATTCAGTAAGACGTTAATCTAATCAGGTATTATTATATTATAAAGTTTATTGTAGATTAGACTATAGCAACAGAGCTCAAGTTAGCTTTTTCTAGCTCTGCTAAATTTAAGATAGAAACATACCCTTTGCTTTACTATAGTACTACCATTAGTGTTTATTCCTTACCGGATGATACAAAAACTTTTTAACTGACTTTTGTAAAGGAGAAGGTTCTCAATTTAACATGTGTATATCAATATTTCTTCTATGTTTAGTCACAAATAGCTCCAAAGTTAGTAGAACAATTTGGATGAATTTTTACAAAAAGGTTGCTCCAACTTAGGTCCTATTTACTTTTTAAGACTTGGTCCTATATCTGACCATTAATTTTATTATGTATGTTAAAATGTACCAGAAGCAATTAATTTCAACTGTGATACCAGTTCATTACCTGATAAATTTTATTCTGGCATTGGCAGATTGATAGCTTTGAATCATCTTCTTTAGATGTGACATCATTTTTAGTAGATGGACATTAATAGCTTTATAGTACTTCACCTATCAGCTTAAATGTGTACATAATAAACTGCATAGCAAAACCATTAAATTTGTCAATAAACTAAAGCCCCATCAACCATTCAACCAGACCTAATTGAACACATTGCATCAACTAATCACCAACTGTATACAAAGATAAGTGAGCCTATTGAATTAATCAAATAACCACCAACTGCTTACCAAAACCAATGGTGCTTATTAATTGATTAAATCACCATCTGTTTACCCAAAATTATTGATCTTATCTAATTTACCAAATACAGCAAACCACTCACTTAAAATGATATAAAGATTAACATTATACTTTAGATATAGTTGATACAATATATATTTACCTTTTGTTTACTTTTTTATAGGTTTGAAAATGAAAAACATCCTAAGATGGTCCCAATATTCATAAATATTTGTGCCAAGTGTAGCTATTTTTAGTATATATATATATATATTTAGTACTAGATGGTCCTATTTTTAGTATATTTGATTATGAGATACTATATATAACAAATATACAATAATATTTATTTTTATATAAGAATAGTGAGGCTTTATAAAAATTAAATCTTATAAAGATCTTTTTTAAAAAAAATTTGGGAAAAGACCACCTTTAAAAATAGCACTTACTTTTTTTGGGGAAAAACTGTCTTTAAAAGATTTTTGGAAAAAAACGAACTGCCTCCAAAAAAATTGGGAAAAAAGAACTGCTTTAGAAAATAAATTGGCGAAAAAAACACTCTCTAAAAAAGTCACTAAAAGTATAAAAAATTAAAAAATTATGAATCCTCAATAAATCACTTTTTGAAGTTGGAAACATATTTTATACTAACTTATAATAGCCATTTTAACATATATATATATGGCACAGTATACTCTAAGTTGCTTATAGGTTACACTTGGACCAAATCTAATATAGGCTTTTATTTGTATGTGTGAGCAAAGTACTATCTGTCATGTTCAAAGATGGCATAACTTCAAGTAGTGTTTTATTGATTATTCATAATTTCTCAATTAATTCTTGCTTTTTAGTGCCTTTTTTAAAGGAGGTTATTTTTTCATATTTTTATTTTTGACTTTGGATATTAGTAGATGGCCATGGATAAGTTAAGAAACCATTAAACCTACTAAATATTGAATTAACTAACCACCAACCTCTTAACATAGGCAAAAGCAATGAACCTATCAAAGCAACCAAAAACTACAAACCACCTACAAAAACCTAAGAACTATCAATTTTTGAATTGACTAAGCCATTTACCACTTACTTGAGATCATTGAGTCCATCAAATCAACCAAAAACCACCAATCACTCAGCAAAATTATATGAACTATTGGATTTACTTAAACATCAACCACTTACCTGAGGTTATTGGGCCCATCAAATCAACTCAAATCCACCAACCACCAACCAGCCATAAAATATTGATGAAATTTTAATGCAACTAAAGCTACTGACCGTTTATAAAACTTATTTTAAACAGACTTTGAAAAAGGAGACGTATTAATTGATCTTTTTATATGTACTATGTTTTTTTGCCCATAACTCTGAAACTACTTGACAAATTTATATGAACTTTTTCAAAAAAAGAGGATGCTCCAACTCAGGTCTCAATTTACTTTTGTTAGGATTGGTCCAGTATCTAACCATTAATCTAGTGTTTATATTAAAATGGACTGTTTATTGACAGATTTCAACTAAGAGACCAGTTAATCACCAAATAAACTTATTTATGGCATTGGCAGATTGATAGCTTCAGATCAACTTTCTAAATATGACACATTTTTGGAAGTTGACATTGATAGGTTTATAGTAAATAACCCTTTTAATTATTTGACACATATAAGCATCAAAAAGTAGGGGTTTACATAAATCTAAAAATGCATCTATGCTTTTTAAAAAAATGAGGGTGATGTAAATTTAAAAACGCATATATGCTGAAAAAAAGGGTTGTGTATATAATTTTGCATATATGCGACTGAAAAATTAGGGATATATATAATTATTTCAAAAGTTTTTGCATATTTATGTTATGGACAAGGACCAAAATAATTACAAAAAGTGTAAATATCAGCTAAGTATTTTTGGTAAAGATATGGCAAAAAACAAAAATATTTTTTAAATCATTGAAAGGGTTAAAAGTATCCACTTAAGTAAGTAAACGCTAAGCTGCATAGTAAACCCATTGTATATGTCAAATTAACTAAAAGCCTACCAACCACTCAACCAAAACTAATTGAACACATTGAATAAAACAATCAACAACTGTATACAGAAATAAGGGAGTCTATTGGATTAACCAAATAACTATCAACTGCTTACCAAAACCAATGGAACTAATGAATTGATTAAATCAACATCTGCTTATTCAAAATTATTGAGCCTGCCAAATCTACCAGATAATAAAAAATAATCACCCAAAATGATACAAAGATTATCATTATACTTTAGATATCATCGATAAATTATATATGACTTTTATTCATCTTTTTATAGTCAAGGAAATGAAAAACAGCCTAAGTTGGTCCCAATTTTTACCTTATTTTTGCCGAGTTTAGAAATTTTTAGTATATTTGTTTAGAGATATTATATATAATATATATACAATATTTATTAGTTTTCATAAAAATAGTGAGGCTTCAAAAAGCTATTTAGAGATAGTGAGTTCTCTGTAAAATAAAATTGGAAAAAAAGGAACACCTTTTTGTTTGCACTAATTTTTTTGGGAAAAAGAACTGGCTTGTATTTTTTGGTTCAAAAAGAACTACCTTCAAAAAAATTGTAAAAAAGAACCTCCTTCAAAAAAAACAGTAAAAGTAATATATAAGAGGAAAACTATGAATACTCAATAGAACCTTTTTTAAAGTTGGCACCATATTCCAACCTGACTTATAATTTTTTTTGTAAATGCAAATTAGAGTTTATATTGTATTAGGTCCAATTTAAACTATAAGTAACTTAGAATATAAAGTGCTGGGTATATATTATAAATAACTATTACAAGTCAGTTTAAAATGTGGCGCTGACTTCAAAAAAAATTTTAATGAGTATTTATAATGTCTCAATTATTTTATACTTTTTAATACCTTTTTTTAATAGGTTATTTTTCACCAAGTTTTTTAAAGATACTGCAGTAACAGGAACCACCTCACATGCTAACCACCCAAATCCTTTTTAACTCTAATTTATTAATTAAATAACTATAAGAAGGGATAGAGTAAATTTTGTTTATCCAATCTATATCAGGTTTTGGCCTGTTATGGCATTTTTACCCCACCTTAGCTTATGGCTATAGGTGTGAGCAGTTACACCCTTTGCTTGTTAAAACCTATAAATCAATTTATTTGAGGTACGCCGACCAGGGGATGGACAATACCAAATCACAACACTCAAAATGACAAAACAAAACTACTAACCAGGTGGGAAGCAGAAACTGCTAAGCCACCATGGCAGAGGGTGAGGAGGGGTCAGGGGGTTGATTTTCAGAAAGACCCACCTCGATCAAGGGATGTTGGTTACAGTACTGGATCAGAGCAGAGAGCCAGGGCGTTGGGGCATCTGCATAGTGGGGGTGGAGGTCAGCATAGTAGGAGCTTTCCACTTTTTTATCAAAAAATGACAGGAAAGTGTTTCAACAAAAGCTGTGAGGAGAACTTCAGCTTCTTTTCAGACTTCAGGAAGTTGGGTGAAAAGGGAGATACTGTGGCGGGTGATTTTGGCTGAGGGGTTGAATGAAGCAAGCGTTGCAACATTCATAACAGCAACTTCAGCATCATCAAATAGTTTTGAGATGTCACTGCAGGGAGATTCAGGGAAGTTGGGGGGGAAGAAGAGGGTGGGCAGGCCATACTGGAGCTGAGCCACTGACTGGGCCACCGCGGTGCATAGTTTTGGGCACTGAGGAGAGGCCACCGCAGCTAAGGCGAGCTGGCGGTCACTTTGGAAGGGGGTTGTATTTAGCAGAGGAGCAAAATGGCGAGGTGTATGGGTTTCATCGAATTTGGGAAGGAAAAATTCTGCCTGACCATAATTGCCTTGGCAGAGAGGTTGACCTGTATGCTTACTAATGAGGACATTACCTGATTCCTCAGTCTCAGCCAATAGATCCCATGGATTTTGGTTCACTGGAATAGTGGCGTTCAAATTCAGGTGGGTGGGATTGGGCAAATGGGCGGCTGCTTGGGTGCCAATGGTGGTCCAAGCATTACTCTGATTGGCTGGGGTAGATTTAGTTGGGAGAGTGAGGTTGGAGGTTTTGGGGGGCTGATTTTCTATGTGGGCCCACTGAACAAGATTGGAGGGTGGGAGGGGGCAGCAAAGCACCCCATACCGAACCTCCAGAGGGGGGCTCAGAAGCCGCAGCAGCGGACTTGGCCTGAGGGCACACTTTTTTTGCATGGTCAAGGCCAAAGCAGAGGGAACAAATCTGCCTACCACTATTGACCTGAGCCCAAAAGAAATGATCAGGCGCTGCAGCCACACTAGCGCGGGGTGGGATTTGTTGGGCTATGGTAGGGTGGTGTGGTATGATGGTGGCTGTTGCACAAGGAGCAGCAAGGCGCTCCGCACCAGATGGAATGGCAAAGATGAGGTTGGGCTGAGTGACATAAGCCATGAGCCCCGCGACCAACTGGTCATACAAAACCTGGGGTGGAAGGTGAGATGGGAGATTTGCAAAGGATACCACCAGCGTGGTGTCTGAAGGGAGGCAAGTATGGGTTGTGGGAATGGGGTTTTTTCTATAAATTAGAGGAGTTTGTGCTGCCACTTCAGCATCCTCCTCAGATCGGAACCCAACGTCAAAGTAGCCCTTAAAAGGGCGGAAGTCTATAAAGCCAGCTGGCACAAAGGCTGCAGTGGCTAGGTTGATAATTGCCTTATCAGCATATGGGAACAAACGCTCATAGTCCACTCTGAGGCAATAGCAAATGGCGGAGTGAGGGAGGGCGAGAGGATGGGGGCAAGAAGGGTGGACGCGCGCCAGGTGGAGCGCTAAGTTCTGTGGGAGGACAAAACGGTTGGAAGCAGTGGGTGGGCTGTTTGAGCCTATCTGAACGTGCTTGCCCATGGGGTGGAAAACGCTAGGTGGGGGTGCACTGCTGCCCCACACTGGGGTGGCAGGCGGCAGAGCAAAGGACATCAAAGAATAGGTTTGGGCAGATGGCTGTGGATAAATAAAACTTAAACTTAAAATCGCTCAAAAGTGACTTTGAGCGGTAAAAGAAGCTTGTTAAAACCTATGAAACAATCAAATTTTACACAAATAAAACCAAAACGCTCACCCAAAATGATATATGATTGACATTAGAGTATTATACTTTTACAATCTTATATATAACTTTTAATAAAATCATTTATTATTTTTTTAAAAAAATAGCCTACAAATGTTCTCTAAATTTCTAAAGTAAGTTGTTTCTAGTTTGGTGATTTTTGGTTCATTCATTCAAGAGATAATGTGTCTCTCACATACACACATGTAACCTACATATATATATACAATGATCTATATATTAAAATGTAAAAAAACGCATTCCTTTAGATTTTTAACTATTTAGTTACTACTGGAGCGTTTCTGTGTGTTTATATCATTTGGAGTCTACTTCTGGGGCTTTTCTCATGACATTATAATAATATTCTGCTAGCAAGGATGATCTTTACTTTCCCTGAAGCCTTTTTCTATAACTGAAATTTCTTGATTAAAATGCTTTCTGTGTTCATCACTCAAAACGCTACAATTTTTTGAGAAGTAGTTGAGATAAGTGTGTAGTAGCAATCAGTCAATTTCAAAATTGAAACTGTAAATCAGCTGAAGTATATAATACTTCTATTGATGATAAGTTTACACCAACATGGAGCAAAGTAGTAGATAACATATTAGATAATATAAACCATGGGCTGTGGGGCAATGTTAAGTGATTGAGTGGATTAGATTTTTAAATATATTATAACTTGGAGATAATAGTATTAGCTTTGAGTCTAAATTATTATATCTGATGTTATAAAAAAACTAATATATATATAATAATTACAAAGTAACCAGGGAAATATGGACCAACAATTCCACTTAACAATATATGACTTAATGACCCATTTTTTAAAAATATTTTCAGTTAAGTTAAAATTTGAATTAATATTGATCAGTTTACATTCAAATCAATTTCTGATTAGTGATTAAATTGTTTGGGCACTTTGCTACCATTATTCAAAGGATCAGAAGTTTAGCCTTATTGAGACGCATCAGAAAAAGTGCTGTCTTAGAATCATTCCTTATGTCAGTAAGATGTTGACCACAGACATCGATGAATCCCCCTTGTGTTGGGACCATCTAGTACTAAAAAAGATGTTGACCACAGAGATGGAGCTGGGTGTACAGCATAAAACATCATATATGGAAAAAACTCAGTTGAGGAGAAAACCCAGGAAACCATGCCTGAGGGCCACTGGTTCAGAAGTGGGGTAAAGATAGGAGTTAAGGGTGAAGATGCAGTTAACATCAAAAGTGACCCTATTTAAACCATTTTTTTAGCTTAAAAAAAGAGATAAAAATAGTATTTATCTTAATAAAGAACTCACTCCCTTAATAATTTAAGTTTTATTTAATCTTACTTTCACAATATCAATCAGAAAGTTCAGAAGGTGGGTAGCCATTTTCTAAATAACTAGAAGAAGAGGACAGCTTTCAGATTTAATTAAGAGAGTTTTACAAATAATAAAGCTTATTTGTCAGTTTATTGTCTTCATACAATACAACAAGTAAAAATTTATCTTTACAACTAAATAAAGAATCAGCTGTTTGAAGTAGTGGATGATTCAACCGTGGCGCTCATGGATGAGATCACAGATGTTGATTATGCTGAGAAGTGCAACCCTAATCCTTATCAATTTTAAAACCATCACAGCACCTACTGGGACCACTGAAATGACTGTTTCCAGATTATTTGGAATGACGTATCTAAAATTACCTACCCTGACAAACCAATTTATTATGAGAAACTGGAGCAGGTAGAGAAGCAACTTTTTAGAGGCTATACAAATTGGACAAGGCTCAGAGAACAACCATAGTAATCCTTTTTATCTTTAATGAAACCAAGATGTGTTGTAGCAAGATATCTGCCACACCATCAATTGAGTATAGCTCAAATCTGAAACAGTCCAATTGGGATTGAAAACAGTACCCAATACTAATTGAGTTTATGCATCCTACCTCCAGAAACTCACAGATGACAATAGCATTCCATTATGAGGCCATTAATGAGTTTTTCACTTTATCAAGAAACTCAAGCCAGGTGGCACAAAGGTTGAATGATCATCTAGAAGTTAACTTTTGAGAAGTCCACTCTAGTTTGGAATCAAACCATAAATTTGCTACTTAACCAGTAATCAAGTATTGGAATTACCGCAATAATTAAATGACAGATTGTGCAAAGTGTCTGAAACCTTCTTGGATGAGTAAGGAGTTACCAGTACCTGGGTCAACAGTGTAACTCAGACTTCTATGTGGGCTTCAGAATTTATGAGACTTAACATGGATTTCTAATGATATAATTGAATAATAACAACTAATTTTGTGATCAGTACCAATGATAAGCGCCCAAATTTTTGAAATAAAGTTATTTTACACAGGAAATTAATTACTAACGCATAAAGTTTGAAGGAAAACAAAAAAAATTAAGAAATTAAGACTCAGAGGATTTTGAGTTATCAAATTAATAAGTTTGATGAAAAATTTACCTCTATCAATGAGAAAAAATACTCTACATGGAAAAGTAAACATTTTAAGAAATTAATTAAAGATAATGATTAAACAATTTCTGTTCTTCAACTGCACATGACTAGTATAAACGAGAAAATTTCAAGATTGAACTTAAATAATCAGGTCCATGTGGACGGGATTTAGAAATTGATTACCAGATTATTAATTGGGAGGTAAGTCGATGTTGGTGCATCCAGAACGACTCTATTGGTAGTAATGCATTCAAACAATATGAGGATGAAGCCTCAGAGGTTAGTACTGAAGTCAATTCTAGGCCATATCATCAGTTGCCCAGTAATATGGTTGCCTTGGCCAATCCTAGCTCTTTTACTCAGAGCACTGTGACCCAGCGTTATGAGACACCAGGGATGAGTCATCCAAGAGAAAATCACAATCATCCTGAATGAGAGAATGATAACTATAAACTGCTAACTTTCCTGTTTTTGACAAAAACAGAAGAGTGGCCATTTTGTTAAGAGACTAAAAACGGCCATGTATAGAACTAACAACCATAGTAAAGTTGCTACCATCATCAGTTGTTTAGATATATGAAGCATCAAGTTGATAATGCTATTTAGATGTTAATACTACTTATGCTGAGGTCAAATTTAGGCTTTCTTTTGAAAATTTCAGCTCTTAATGGATGATGACAAGGAATGCTAATTTCAAAATTATTGGCTTTAAGAAGGATAAAATGATTACCAAAGTTTCAGATTAATTTTTATTATAAGACCAAGTTTCTTTAAGTGCTAAGGCTCTTATTAATTTTGATGCTAAAGTTACATTGCAAGAAGTAGTGCAACCTTTTTGAAAACAAACAAATACTTTATTGCCAGCATTTGTTTAAACCCTTGTAACATCCAGATTGTTTGCTTATCTACCTTGATGCTCCCAAATGTTTAGACCCCCTAGTACCATCTTGAAACCAAGAACTGTAGGACCTTCAAGAAAACCATTTAAAATCAACAAAAAGAATCTTATAAATCCTTTTACAAAAAGTGAGCAATCATAAAACACAAAGGCAATGTGTCCATTGAGTGACATTACTTGCTTTAACTGCAATCAGCAAAGACATTATGCCTCAATATGTCACCAACACAGTGCCAATATAGCACTTCACATAAAATTTTAGGAGGAGGGAAAAGAGGATGCACAATAGAAATGGGATGTTCTATTGTGCCAGAACTACCAATCCCACCTGACTGAAATGAACATGCTAAGAATAAGGCTCTATTATTACTGTGGACACTAGTGAAATTGACCATATTTAGGTACATCATGTAACCTTCACTGATCTGCATGCGGTGACTTAACTCATAACAAGGCAGATAATTCTGAAGTATTTGATGTAGTCATAAATTTTTATGTATAACAACAATCAGGAACATACCTGCTGAGGGGCCAAGTTGTACAACATATACCCCAAGTATGAGAGGGTAAGCATAGCTAAGCCCTTTGACTCATTTACCACTGAATGTCTTAGCATCAAAAACATTTTGAAATACACGCTCAATTTTTTTGTATTCTACACATATTTATTTAGCAAACTCAATTGATTCTTATTACTCAGAGTGTACATATGCTGATATCCTAGTCAACAAAAACAAAGTCATAGCAATCATTAACAGCAGAGCGCCCAACATATTGTTTTAATTGAATAGTCAAGAAGCTGAAAATTGCTCCTGATATTGACCATTAACAAGAATACAGGACAACGGGCCCTAACAGTACAAAATGCAAGGGAGCATTATAGCGCAATGCTGCTGCTATTTGGTGCAAATGTAATGCCAGCACCTGAAATTTGTGCGCACAAATGCTAAGTAATATCAATTGGAACAAGCTTTTTACAAACCTATGGCATTTATTATGACATTAGATAAACATGTGAATAATATTGGAATAGACGCTTCCAATATATTACAAATGCACTAATATTAAGCTCAGCAGTTGTAGGCAAAAATTTCATTTATCTATCCTATGCTTATGAAATAGCCAATTTGATATTAAAAAAAGTTGAAGCCAACTTTTGCCCATCACCATGAATGTAAATTAGGTGTGTTGAGATTTTCCCCCACATTACCCAGCTTCATCAATTAGGTTAATTTGGTGGTCCATTAGGGGATTGATCCCGCTTTTAGACGTTAGAGTTATCAATTTTATATATTATAACTATTGTTTAGAGAATTATTCCACATATATATGTTCATCCACAGAATTATGATCCGCCGTATTGATGACTGGTTTTTCAGGGATGATCCCCAACAGTAAACAAGCAAAAGAGTGTCAATTTCATTTTATGATAACTTAATTGACTTGTAGGAGCTGATTGTGTTTAGTTGTAAATTGACTAAAAAATTTATGAGTTGCGGGCAAGTAATGCTGCCTGTCATAGAAGCACCTTTTGAGTTAACCTTTTCTGGATCACATTCTTCTGTTTATGGGTAAGAGTCCCATTACCTAATCAGGTTATTACTAAATAAGGGTAATTTGATGAGAGTTGGGTGAAGATGTTGTGACATGTTCTTTGTTACAACTCAGAAGAGGTCATAACAAGTAGGAAAGAGAACCCAATTAATTTGATGAGGAAGATCATTGTTTTGCATGACGCTGGTGGCTATCATCAGAGACGGCCGCCATTCCCAATTGGGGCGTCAACTGAATAGTTGTGCGTCAAACTCCTATAAATTTCTCTTAAAATTTTATAATAAAGCAGAACAGTTTTGGATAAAATAATTATCAATAGGGCTTTATAATTTAAACTGTTTGCTCTTGTGATCAGAGTTGGAAGGACAAGAAGATTCTATGTCTATAGTATTGTTGCTCTCCACGGACCCTGCATGATTAGAAGGAAGAAGAACCTCCAAACCTTATCCTGAGTTATGTTCTATTACACGAAATAGGGAAGAAGCCCCTAAAATTCCAGAAAAGTTCAATATTAGGTTAAGCACCATATTAACATAGAGTACTTATTATCTTGGCTATCAGCTAACTAGAATAGTAGTCTTCATACTATTGCCCATTATATTCTATTTTTATTAACAAGTTGAAAAACACATATAAAACCTGTGCAGTTAAACAAGGGAGCATAAGCGAGTCTTAAAGAAAGAGGAAAAAATTCTTATTTTTCATAATTAGTGCTTGATCAAGGCACAAATACCCAAAATTTTAACAATTTATGCTCACTGCAGGGGTAGTTGAGTAGCAATCAGTTACCAGTTTTAACAATTGGTGTCACTACAGGGGGCAGGTGATTTAGCCAAATTTAATAATAAGATTGAATTAAACATCTGGCGCATCATGTCATTCACTTGTGTGCTGGCTCTCATCACTTTAGCTGAGCATCAACTTGCTCAATATGTTGAGGCGATGGACACCGCTGTCCTCATAAATGAAGAAAATCCACAACTATACCTCCTTATGCCCCATGTCGCTGATACTCCCACCCCAATACTGTCCACCATGGTTCGCCAGCTAAAGCGGGAACCAGAAAAAGTTTCCCTAAAGCTTCCACACCTTCAGTTATAGAGCCTTAGGCTGCTAGCTGAGATGCCATATTATGTTTTTTATTTCTGATAATCCCTTTTTTTGGCCCATTTTCAAATAAAGATGCGCGGCGGCTCCCCCTGTTTGGGTTGGGCACCACTTGTGCTAAAAAAGATTGAATCAAACATGTCATCTAAGCGAAGTATGCAAGCTTTGGATTGTGCTTAAAACTGTCAACAAGAACGCACTTAACTCAGCATCACAAGTTGACTTCACTCATTAGATGAATGGGTGACAAAGGCTGAGGAAGAGGTTGAGCAAGTGGTAAATCTAACAATGACCTCTGTGGAAAAGTAAACACCTTGAAGCGCAAGAAGGATGAATTAATCAAAGAATTATTGTTTCATATGACTGAGCAAGGGGCAGACCAAAAAATGCATATGTCAGCTTATTGGAGAATTAGCACAACAATTGAAGCATATAGATTAACTAGATGACCATTATTGCAATTGTGCACAAATGGAGGTGGAAGAAGCCAACAAAGAAACGTCTGAAATCCAGTAGGGAATAATAATTCACCCAGAGAATTACCTGGGTCATTTGGAGAAATTTCAGAGATAATCCCAGAAGTTGCTTTCATAATCAATAGAATCTTCAGACAGGATTTACCTATCAGTGGAGCTACAAATGAGTTTCGAGGCATATTGAAACTACCCACATTCCTCTCAGAATAAAACCTATGCACTTTTCCAATTATAAAAGATTATTATGTTAGTTTTAGGAACTGATAAAAGGTAGTGATTGTCATGAACTACCTAAACATCAATTGACATAATCTGGTGTTATCCCATCTAAACGGAGACAAATGTTCTTATCAGGAGGTCAAGGAAGCCATCATGATAGAACTCAGAAGCCCTACGCAGATGTCTAACTTCAAGCAGGAATTTATGGGGATTGAGTTCCATAAAGACGAGACCCTAGTAGCTTTCACATACTGATTCTACTTAGAATCCCAGATCAAGGCTGGTGCGAAAGTTCTAACAGATTTTAATGCCCAAATCGTGATGCAAGCAAAGTTATGGCCCTGTTATGATTTGCACTGAGCAGTGGCTTCAGCGTTAAGATGCAAATGTCCACATCTCAAATAGTGTTTTTTTTGAAGATCTTAAAAGCCACTTTAAGCCCCAAATAGAGCATTCAAAGTGCTCCAGATTCAAGCTCAAATTATAGTAAAATTCGCTGAGATGAATAAGGAGAAAATCATATTGAGTCATGTTAGGAAATAATTCCAAAGTACAAAAGCAAATGGAGAAGATGCAAATCCACTGCCACCAGTGTGGTAAAACTGGACATATAGCCGGTCAAAGTTGGAGCAAGGATATAAGAATCAGGTCATTATAGTCCAGACAAAGGTTAAGAAAAGCAATCAGGAGTTGGGAAATGGTCCCATAGTCTAGAGACAGAACAACCTGGCAAAGCATTTAAACCTGTTCCTTCTAATATTATAAATGACAATATATATGATCTCTATGTAGATGATGAAACTACAGACCCACTATATCAGGTTGTTAACATGAACTTGAACGTCATTACTTGGCCAAAACAAAAGGGATTAACCTTGACTTTGTGAAGGAATTGGCTCAACCATAATCTCAGAGACTTATGGATAAGATAAAATCTTCCAAGAACCAGGAAGAGTTACTCAAGATGAGCTTAGATGAGGCAAACATATCCATTTCCAATTATTTTTTCAAAAATCTTTCCCTTATCTCTCAGCACAACTAATTTACTCTCTTTATTTAGCAAAGAATGCCGCCATTCCCTCAGTAAATATCCTATTAAAATATACTGAGTGTATCTATGCGGATATCATATTAATTGAATGGGAGTGAGGGCAATCATCTTCAGTGGAGAGCCCATAAAAAATATTTCACCTAATATGTTGAAACGATTGAAGATTCCGCCATATCTACGACAATGGAAGGAATACATAATGGCAATATTTTTTTTGCTTTGATACCTAAATTGAAGCAAAATTCAGATTTTAAAAACAAAACTTGACCACTCAATTGAGCCTAAACTTACCAATGTTGATGCAATTGACACCTGCATCCCTGGCTTGGGGTGGTGGTGCGCCGCCAACTAGCATCTTTTAGCCGGCGCCAAAGTGCGCCCAGGCTGGCTCTGCTAGCGCTTTCAATGATACTAGGCGTTATGTCCCCCCTTGGGACTTGGCCCACTACCTCGCAAGCTCTCAGGCGGTTCTCTAGTGCCCTTTGGTGCTCCCACAGAGCAATTTGCATTTCAGTCTCTAGGTCAAATATGGGAATCTTTTCCCATACACAAGCGCGGCCATCATTGAGATGGCCACAGCGGTTTTCAAACCTGCCAGCTTTATTGACTTCCACCCCTTTAAGGGGTACTTTGACCTTGGCTTCCACTTGGAAGCCAATGCAGCGGCAGCAGCCAAACTGCAATTGATTTACAAAAAAATTCCACTCCCCACCATTTGCACCCAGCTCCCAGATGAGGCCACTTTGGTGGTCAGTTCACCGGGTTGCCCCCTATCTTTCCCCTGAACGCCTCTGCCATGAGCCACAGAGGGTTTGGCCATTTATGGTGCAGACCCCATGTTGCAGTTCATGGTGCCCCATGGGGCAGATCATCTGGCAGGCCCTCACATCTTCATGACAATCCACCCATATAATTGTAACACCCATCTTGGGATTCCCCCCGCACCATGATCAGGTCCGCCCCTGATCATCCTTTTGGGTGTGCATTGGAAACGGCCGCGCCATATGCCCCTTGTGCTTTGAGCTTGACCACTCAAAGCACAAGTATCCCACAGTTTCTGCCTCCGCTGCTTCTGTCACCCCTCCTTCCAGTGTCACCCCAGAGGATGCCTTTCCCAATTTTGAATGGGGAATGATCCTCCCACCCCCACCATCAGTTAATTCTGGCGCTGCTTTGAAAGCAGCAGCCAATAAAAATTTAAATTTAAAAAATTTGAATAATTTGGCCAGGTTACGGAATCCTGAGTTGATGGCTGAAACAATTTTGGCTGAGCTGCCGTGGTCAACTGTTCATGGCCAATCAGGTTCTGCCACCATACCAACTCCTATGGCTGGGCCAAAGCTAGCCGATCTTAATCCATTTGAGTGTCTTGGTTGGATTGATGATAGCAACTGGCCATACAATTTGAAGCCAGATTTTGCATTAGAGGAGAGAATTTTATTGATCCTCCCAATTTGCGCCCCCACCATTTTAGCTCTAAAAGTGGCTTTCCAAATTATATAATATCAATCAAATGGCAGTGGAAGCCGCAGCTGCCCCTGCCAACACCCTCCTCTGCCAGCATCTAGGGGTGATGGAACCCCTAGTTGAGGGTATTCCCATCCCAAATTTCCCTTCCAATTTTGATGAGGATGCTAAATATAAAATTGAGGAGCTCACTTTTAGTGCAAGCCACACTTGCATCAACGCAGTGAAAACATCTCTTTTGACCCCAACTATCCCCCAAACCCAACGGTGCATCAAGTCATTTACTTGTGTGCCAGCTCTCATCACTTTTGCTGAGCATCAACTTGCTCAATACATTGAGGCGATGGACACCGCTGGCCTCATTAATGAAGAAAACCCTCAAATATACCTCCTTATGCCTCATGTCGCTGATGCCCCTACCCTGATGTTGCCCGCCATGGTCCGCCAGCTAAAGCGGACGCCAGACAAAAGTTTCCCCAAAGCTTCCTCGCCATCTGATATGGCTTGCTAGGCTGATAGCCTAGGGGCTATATTAGGAATTTTTTAATTTATGGTAATCCCTTTGTTTGGCCCATTTGCATTTAAAGATGCGTGGCGGCTCCCCCTTTTGGGTTGGGCACCACTAGTGCTAAAAAAAGGAAGGAATACAGAACGGCTAGACATATATGACAAAATCCTGCAGAGCTTACAATGCGAGGCTGCTCTGGTTAGGTTCACTTGTGGTATCAACTCCCACCATCATGTTGGCAACCCAGAATTATGATATCCTAATTGGTACAGAGTTCCAGAAATATGGATTATAATGTAATCTTGAGATTGATACCCTGATAATTTTGGGGCAGACCCTGCCCTTAGTATATCAGCAATAAGGAGAGCCGCCACTGACTAAAAAGAACAATTTTGTAAACTTATCTACATAAATTACATTGTCCCATCCAGTATAAGTTGGTTGGCGAAAACGGAGAAAAATGCCAAAGGAGATCCTAGAAAGTTGTGGGTTCCCCTTGAGAAAAAAACGACAAACACTCTACTGCCTGGGATGCAAATAACTAATAACATAGGGTTAACGCTGGAGATCTAGAGCAAATATATGGAGAAGTCGTTGGACCATGGAAGAAATTAATAATTTAGCATGGGTAGCGTCTGGGATAATTATGTTGGGACGCAGAGAAAAAAACGTTCTACTGGCTAATCAGTAAAAAAACTGATAAAGATAGTGAAAAATAAGTCTTTACATATCTACAAGTAATCCCAATGGCAGATATTAGCAAATTACATGATTTTGGAATGCTAACTGAAATGGGATTGCTGACAAAAACTGCTGAAAGTGAAAGTGTCTTAGTTGATTGAGAGCTGCTGGCTAAATTATCAGAACAGTAGCAAGAAGAGGTGCTTTTAATATTTAAGAAGTATTGGAAGATATTCACCCAAGACGGCCATGACTTGGGATGTGCAAAAAACTTTATCCCTAAAATTGATACAAATATATTCACTGATATGGATGATACCTGTTTGAACGTTTAGAGCTGCTAAAGATTTGAACAGCAAAGAGATAAGAAAGATAGTTGAGCATGAGCTCCTTGTTTGTCATTGAGTCCTTGGGTAAGTCTAATCCTTATACTAAAAAAAGAGGACCAATCAAATTGTTTAGTGATCAATAGTCTCTGATTGAACAAAATCACTAAGAAGGATTTGTATTTACTGCTGAGGTTTGAAAATGCACTTGAAGACTAGGAACGCCCTGTACTTTTTGATGATGGACTAAATTTAAGGATGTTGGCATATCAATTTTCCAAAATGGACCAAGAATAGTGCAATCCTTACTACACAGGGACTTTAACGGCTGACCTGAATGCCCCAGGGATTGTGTAATGCGCCATCCACTTTCCAGAGAGTTTTGACTCTATCCTATGTGATCTGAGTAATCTTGTGTCTTAGTATATGGACGATATAAATGTATTCAGCAGGAACTTCACGGACCATTTGGAGCTCTTAGAAGAAGAGTTTAAGTGCTGGGTGATAGCAAACTTGTAATCGAGCCAAAGAAAGTTTATCACAAGAAGGATCTTGAGTCCTTGGGGCTTTTTATCAACTCCAAAGGGATGCAACCCCAAAAGCTGAAGATTACAGCAATAAAACGGGTGTCAATCGCAAGAGTGTTTGAGATATTAAAATATTTCTTGGGATAGTCCTCTACCATGATTTATAAAAGATTTCACAAAAATCGTGGAACCTTTATTCCACTTATTGAAGGATCCAAAAAAAGTAATCGTGTGAAATAAGAAAGTACAAGAGTCATTAAATGAATTATGCCAATATTTAATGACCAATCCTGTCTTAAAGTACCCAATTTTGATTAGAATTCATCATTTAAACTAATAAAGCATTGATGGCGATTGGAGACATTTTGAGCCAAGTGATGAAGATGGGGAAGAACATCTGGTGTCCTGTGTGGGTTAAACACTAACGCCAGCGGAGAGGACTTAAACTGTGATAGAGTGCATATGCCTCCCAGTGATTTATGTTTGCAATCAAATCTGAGTATTTATTCATTGAACGCACTTCAAAGTAGTGACGGACCAATCATCTTTATGCTGTCTCCATAGCTTGAAGGAACCAGAGGGGTGACAGCCCAGTGGTCTTTAAATTTTAAAAGCCTATGATTTCAGGCATATTAAACTGGGTGGAGCAGCGCATCAAAACGTTGATGGATTACAAAATTTCCTGCAGTTCATATTATATATAATCAGGCGGATAAATTATTCTGAAAAATTATTGAAGGCAATGTCAGGGATAAACCCTGAAAAATTTAAGGTGCGCTTATAGAAATTGATGAATAAGATTGAGTGAAATGGACAACTATTTAAAACGTTAATCAGAAATAATTTTTCCTTCTAAAGCCAATCAGAACGAGCGGAAATAATCTAAGTCAACAGAAAGTTGTCGCTATTATGGCATTAGGAAAACCATGTACCATATTCGCCAGTACTACTGAGAATTGATCACTTATGATGTCACTGACTACTTGGCCTATTGTGTGTAATGCAAGACACACAAGCCTCATTTGAATATAATAGGTTACAGGCTAGTATGCCCTGGATTAGTGTGTCACACTGTGGTAATAGACATGATGGGACCCTTAGTATCAGCACAGGAAGCGCGAAATATATCAAGTGGCTATAGACTATTTAACTAGAAGGGTCAAAACTAAAGCCTTGAGCAAGATGGATTCTGTGAGCACAGATTAGTTCTTTTTGGATCAATTATTTTACTGGCATGGATGCCCTCAAGTGATTTAGAGTGACAATAGAACCAACTTTAACTCTTATGAGATCCTGAGGCTTAATGAATTTATTGAAATCAGCAGTTTAGTATCAGTTCCAATAAACCTTAAAAAAACAAGAAATGGGACAAGTTAATGGAACGTTAGCCATGACACTAAGAAATTGGTCTCAGGGAAAACTTCCACTTGGGGAACTTACCTAAGTTCAGTTAACTTCTTCTAAAATATAAGTCATCACACAACAACAGGGAAAATGCCGTTCAAGTTACTTTATGGGCGAAGGGAAGCCTTACTCAAGAGTTTTGTATTCCTCCAGTGAGCCAGCAGTGGGATGTTTAACAACTAATACCTGAACTGACTGGCCAGTATTATAATAAAACTGCATTTGTAGACATTTTATACCTCCTTAAAGAAAAGAATCAAAGCAAAGTTGATGTATGACAAGAATTAACTAGTAATACAGGTTTATCGTGAGGGGGATAGGGGTAGCCCAGTTTGACACCAATGGTTTTGGACGAAGAAAAGGTTGGATGCTTTGGGGTCAAATCTGTTCAAAGTGAATGCCAAGTCAGTGACTGATGCCTACACAATTAAGAACACTGCTTATGGTCGTGTAGTGAACTGGGTCCATATGAAAATAATCAAGTATTGGATCTAGGAGAGAATAAAGTGCAATGTTCCCAGAATTATGATCTAGAAAAATTAGGCCAAGTCCTAATGTTGGTCAAGTCCCAGGTGGGGGGCTGAGACATATTAGGTGATTAAGTCTTAAAGATAGAGCTCTGAACCATCATAGCTAGTCAAGTTCAAAAATGAACTGCTGAACCAGAGTAGGGGAAACAAAAAGATGTACCTCTGAAATAATAATTGTTAATTCCTATTGCTAAAAATAAAAAGGAAACTTACAAAAAAATAATATAAGATAAAAAAGCTAATGAAAAAATCTAATAAAGATATAAAATGCAAAGAATACAGTAGGAATCAATTATATTTTGTTATCATCAAAAAGCGTTTAGAAGTCCCCTTATGTTACTGGTAGGACCAACTTAGGGGTTGAAACTGGGTCCACCATGAGTAGCCTTGAGACGCTGCAAGAAGCAAAACACATTGGTACATTCAAACAGGTTGTAACTGGATTTGCAAGAGTAGTTCCTTATGAAATGAAGCTCAGCCTGTGGAAATACAGGGAACAAGTTATTAGAGAAGCCTCCCAAAATCCTTTAAATGACAAGAATTATATAAACTCAAACTAAGGAAACCAGGATTTTTGGACTTTTTTATCAGCAATAACAACTGAACTAGGCTGGCAAGCATGTGGCTGTGGGAACCGCGGTCTGAGAAGATGGCAGTGAGGAGGACATGAAACAGAAATTTGTAAAGAAGAAGGACTAAATCAATATGCACTAAGAAATGGAGATGGACCAAGAGCACCCCAAACTTAAACCATTCTGGAAGACTCAATCAGAATTCAACCAGCGTAAACCCCCAGAAAGTCCTCATCACAGGATAATCTGGTCAAGCGTGAGGTTGTGTTAAGAATTGTTGCCCACATAACCCAGATTCATTGATTATATTTAAGCTTCTATATACTAGGGTTATATCCCGCTAGTGGATGTTGGAGTTATCAATCTTATATACAAAAAGATTGTTTATAGAAGTTTTTAAAAATATATAGTGATCTGCTAGATTACAATCTGCAGATTGTGAAGGTTTCAGTGAGTATAATCCCCTTCAATAAACTATCAATTAAAATATCAATTTCATTATTGATAACTTAGTTGACTTGTAGGAGTTGATTGGGTTTAGTTGCCAATTGACTAAGGGGTTTATGAGTTTCTGGCGAGTATGCCACCTTTCATAGAAGCAACTTTTGAGATAATCTTTTCTGGATCACAATCTGCTGTGTATGGGTAAAAGTCCCATTACCTATTCAGAGTGTAACAAATAAAGGCAATTCAGTGGGAGATGGGCGAGGACATTAAATTACGTTCTTTATTTCAACTTTAAAGAGGTTGTGGTCAAGTGGAGAGAGAACCCAAATAATTAAATGAGGAAGATCATTGTTTTGCGCGACTCTGGAAGGGTTATTTCATTGGTGACGGCTGCCATTCCCATTTGGGGCTCAACTGGAGAGTTGTGCGCCAAATTACCTATAAGTTATTTTTTTTACAAATTAAGCAGAACAATATCAGATAATATAATTATCAATAAGGTTTTTATAATGAAGACTTTTTGCTCTTGTGGTAGATTTTTAAGGACAATAAGATCCTTTGTCTATATTATTGTTGCTCTCCGTGGACCTTTCATGATAAGAAGGAAGAAGAACCTCTGAATCTTATCCTAGGTTAAGTTATATTAGATGAAATAAGGAATAAGTCCTTACAATTCCAGAAGAATACAATACTAGGAAAAGCACCAGGTCAGCGATGGACCTAACTACTATCTTGGCTATCAGCTCAACTAGAATAGTAGTCTTCATACTACTTCTGCCATTATATTCTATTATTATCAACAAGTTGAACAACACACATAAAAGAAACCTGTGCAGTTGAACAAGGGAGCATAAGAGAGTCTTATTAAGAAGGAGAGAACAAACCTAGACTTTATCAATTGGTGCTCAATTGAGGCACAAGCTCCCAAAGTTTTAACAGGGGTTACCATTAAGAGTGTACAAGGATGCAACGTTAACTTGAGACACGCAACTGGTTATTAGTATTATTAAACATTTGACATGCTAGAATAATTGTATGGAGAGGTTGTACACCCTGGGATGTTTCTCAGATGGAACCAGTATAGCGCCTGGAATACTTATACCAGGTCATGGCGAAATTGTCATCTTATTGAATTACACAAAACAGAATGTCAAGATTAAATAACACCAAATTGTCACTTTTGTACATCAGTAACCAAGGATGAATTGAAGTCAGCTTTAATTTGAAGACCATCAGAGTTTAGACTACCCAATGAGGGCGTGGGGAACATGCTTTAATTACATGAAAATCACTTATAGAAGAACAATAAAAAGATGAAGTATTAAAATTTTTTGGGGAAAGGACCCTGATATCTTCACTAAAGATGACCTTGATCTGGGTCATGTGAAAGGAGTACAACTCTTTGTAGACAATGGAGATCATGCACCCATCAGGATGAGACTGACTAGGCATTTTTGAGTTAGTGATGAAGTAGCTGGTGAAGAGCTTGACAAACTTCTAAAGAGTGTAATGGTTATGCCTTTGAAAAGCTCTTGGACCAGCCCCATTTTGAATTTAAAAAAGAAGGATAGTCGATAATATGTTGTAATTTACCGCCTCCTTAACGCCATTACATAAAAAGGAACTTATAACTGCTGCCAAGAATTGTGATGCTTTAGAACTTTTGGGAGGTGCATTGTTTTTTACAGCAATAGATCTTATCTCTGGATACTGAAAATCAATTTTCCCAAGTAGGAGTAAGAGAAGTGTACGATTTTTGCATTACAAGGTTATTTCAACCAACACACGTGCACAGGGACTTTGTAATAAGCCAGTGACTTTTCAATGCATTATTGATACAGCTTTGGGGGATATTAAGTTATCCTGCATACTAGTGTGCAAATATGATATCAATTTCTTCCCTTAGACTTTCTCTCAACACTTGTAACACCTTGAACAATTGTTTGAACACATGTAAAGGCCAATCTGAAGATAAAGCCCCCAAAATGTCAATTTTAAAAAATCAATTGGAGTATCTCAGATTTGTTACCAATCCTCAAGGCTTGCAGCATTACCCCAGAAGGTAAATGCAATAAATGACATTCAAGCTTTAAAGATAATGTGAGATGTACAAGTGTTCTTTAGTATGGTGGGCTACTATCAAAGATTTATTTAAGAGTTTGCAAAGATGCTGACCCCTTGTTCTATCTGTTACAAGGATTTCATTTTTTAGGCAGTCAAATGCCAACAATCCTTCAAATTGGTAAAACTAAGTTAAGTATGGCACTTGTCTACAATATCAAGATTTTATAAAACAATTTATAGAACAAATTGATGCCTCACTAACTGTAATTCGTGGTGTGATACCCAGATAGGAAATAATGGGAAGTGTTATAAATTCAGACGGCATTGTTAGGTCTGTCATGTTATTTGCACAGGTCAAACCCAATGAGCAACAGACGGATGATGTGGGGATAGTCAGTCCTTCAAAAACACTTGAAAATATACTTAAAATAAGAGCAATTGGCCCAATAGATTCTTTATTTATTTCTTATAAATACAGCTACCTTTTGCTGTTCCATCTCTTCTAAGCTAAAAAACCTACCTCTCTCAATCACCCATCTTGCTTATATACAGCGACTTCAGGCGATACTGCTCTCATGGCATAGGATATTCTATTCTGACAATTCTCCTCAAATTTGGCTTGTTATTCTCTAATCCTTTGTCACCCTAATTGTAAGCGATTTACTTCATATTTGTCAAATGTCGACATCACCTTATTGCCTTATCGCCTTATATAGAGGCAATCAAATAAAGCCCATTATATCCAATAAAAACCCATTATATACCAATGTCGCCTCATCCTGAGGCACATAAATAATCGTACTGATCTCGTTTTTGGCAGATTCCAACCTAGCTGTCCCAAACTTATTGTCCAGTCATATTGGAATTATGACATTGCCCCTCTTTGACTGGACAATAATATCTTATTGTATGTAAGGTCAGAGGATATTGTGTACTTGGTTAATGATCTGACCACTTGCAGGATCCTTTATGGTATGCATGTCAACTCCAGTTTTCTCTATAACTTTGAACAGACCAATTCAAATACTGGACAGCTTGTGTTTCTGCCCAAATCCATGTTTGCCATGGAAGAGAACCATATCGCCTTCCTTGAACAGCGCCAGCCTGCTATGACATGCCTGATCAACAGCCTGATTCCTGATCTTCTTGGCTAAACTGAAGGAATATGCTTCGGTTTGCAGTTTAATCAGAATGTTTGTGAGGTTAGTCAAATAGCGGTGGGGTTCCAGTCTACTAGTGTCATCTCCATTTGAATAAAGTAATGCAGGAAGAGCTGGGTGTCGGCTGTATAGTAGTTGGAAGGGACTCTTACTTGTGGCAGAATGGTAACTTATGTTATAGGAGAACATGGAAGTGGAAAGGAGAGAGCTCCAATTGGAAGGTCAATCCATTACTAATTTTCATAGTATGTTCACCAGAGTTCCATTCACCCATTCGACTATTCCATTGGATTTGGGGTGATATGGGGTCATCAGAACCCCGCGGATTCCCATAAGCTTGTTCAGTTTGGGTAGGATGTGTGAGGTGAAGTTGGTTCCATTATCAGTGAGAATAAACTGAGGGCAGCCGTGTCACTAAATAATGCATTCCATCATGAACCTGGCCACAGTAATGCCCCCTATCTCATATCGCCCTCACTTCAACCCACCAGGTCAAGTGGTTGATAGCCACAAGTATCTACTTACACCAGTTAGCTCCTGTTGTCAAGGGCCCAACAACATTGAGGGAAAATGTGTGCCAGGCGAAATGTGGTTTCACTAACAGATATGACGTCATACGGATAAATGGCTTCTCCACTTGGCACTTATGGCAACAAGAAATAGTTTTGAGCACATCAAAGCTCATACTTTCCCAATAGTACTTGGGCGTAACAACTCCATAGCCTTACACACTCCACCATGCCTGACTGCCTTGTGCGGGCTCATAATGATTCCAGGTTGTGCTGAGGGGCGCGAAAATTCACCATAGAAACGCCGATCCACTTGTACAGTTCCCCATTCCATTGGAAGGTATTTTTTTGCATCTCATTTAACACTTTGATCACTTGGGGAAGTTTGTCGTCATATTTCCTGCTGAGCATCTTATCATACATCATGTCACTGAGGTCCGCTGTCACCACAATAGTCAGTAATTAGATAAACAGTCAGCATTCTGATACTTTACTCCTGGCCAATGGAGAATCTTGAAATTATAGGCCTGCAACTTAAGAGCCCATCGAACCAAATGGCCTTCAGGTTCTTTAAGGTTCTGCAAACAGCGTAATGACGCGTGATCTGTCACAACTTTAATTTTTACCCCATGAAGCTAGACTCTGAATTGCTTATACCGTAGATCAAGCTAAGTACTCCCACTTGGTCACAGTATAATTATGCTCGTGACAGTTCAGACTTTGCTTACAGTATGATACTGGATGTTCCTCTCCCTCAATGTCTTTCTGAGAAAGTACAGCCCCAACAGCTGAGAGGGACACATGCATCTGGACAATAAACTCCCAATTGAAGTTTGGATATTGTAACACTGGTGCGCTGATCAACGCCGTATAGAGTGTATCAAAAGTGAATTGATGACGTTCCATCCATTAAAACAAAGCGTCTTTCTTTAACAACTCAAATAGCGGCCCTCAATACAGCTAAAATTAGGGATAAAGCATGGGTAGTAACTGACCATTCCCAAAATACCTGTTTGTCACGCTTACTAGTGGGAGTAGTCATTTTGCTGATGGCCTCCACCTTAGCTGGCTATAGTTTAAGCCCTTTTGAGTCTACCAAAACCCCAGGTATTCCAGCTGATCTTTAAAGTAGTTACATTTTTGAGGTTTAATTTTAATGTTCGCCTCAGCCAGCTGGTGAGATACAGCTTCTAGGTGGTCGAGATGCTCCAAAAAGGTTTGAGAGAAAACATTAATATCATAGAGGTATACAAGAATGTATGACAGATTCTGGTCACCAAGAATAGTGTCCATGGCTCGTTTAAACATAGCTGGGGCGTTGCACAGCCCTTGAGGCATCCACGTCAGTTGAAAAGGCCTTTAATGGTGATTGCAACGCATTTTTCCTGTTCCACTGGGGTAACTCGATTTGCCAGTAACCTGATATAAAGTCCATTGCAGAAAATAATGGGATCCCCCTAATCATTCCAAAGCATTGTCAATTCTTAGAAAAGGGTATGATCCTTTTTTGTAATCACGTTGAGCTTCTGGTAGTCTATTACTACGCAGTTGGTGCCATCTTTCTTTTTTACAATTAGAACAGGTGATGCCCACAGGCTTTTGGACAGTTCAAGCATCCCTTGCTCTAGCAACTTGTTGATTTCATCAGTAACAACACCTTCCACTTCCTGCAATCAGCGGATTGGCTGAGACCTTATAGGAGGATGATCTCCTATTTCTACTTAATTGGACCACCCCCCAAGCACACCCTAAGTCATGATCATCGACAGCAAAAAATATCCTTGTACTTCTGAAATAAATTATTGCTTGGTATTTGTGTTCTTCTGATAGTCCTATTAAATTACTCCGCGGTACCACCATTAGTACATCAACAGGTGCCTTGACCGGTAGACCAAATTCATCCAATGACCTGAAATTATGAACCTGAAGGACCATATCTATTGGAATCAGATGTAAATATGCTACAATTTGGTGTTGGTAGATTTTCATTGGTTCGCTCTGGAGGTTTGCTAACAAAATTTTAATCTCCCCATGTCCCAGAAGTATAATCTCTGGAGCCACATGCGGCTCAAACCATGTTTTATGATAGGGCCCAACGACTTCCCCATATAATCTACTCGGCATTTCCACCTCTAAATAAGAGTTCATTAGGACTTGATGGCCAGAAAGTATAGATATGAGCCCTACCGCTCAAAGAGGTATCCCTTGATATTTGTATATCTGTTGGTGGAGGGGCTGAGTCTTGCACTTTAGTCAGTGATATCGAACTGGCATCACCCTGTCACTATAGGTAAGGTTGATATGGCTCATATGCACCAGATCCTTCAGGACTCCGCTAGTGGTAAAGTAAAATGGGATCTGATGACCCAGAATGGTGAGGGTCTCCTCCAGCATATTAATGACAGCCCAAAAAATGGCGTAGGAAAGTGATCCCGATTAACAGGTCATAATTCTTGTTTGGCAGCACAATTGCTGGGGCTACAACAAAATGGATCCAAAGCACAGAGGTAGCGCACTGTAAGCCCCCTCAGAGATGGTGTTTACTGCTCCAGCAGTTCCGTACACCATTCAATGGTCCACATCAGGTTTTAATGTCAACTTTGTCATCAATTTAGCGGAAATTATGTTGACTGGAGTACTAGTATCTATTATAGTGCAAACTCTATTTTTTGCAACAAAAATATCACAGTATGTACACTCAGAATAAGAAGAATATTGACTGTTAGATATGTGAACATTTATGGGCTCTCTTTTTCCAAGAAAACTCATTATCCCCTCACTGACTTGGGGGATTCTTTGACAATGGCATCTACTGGAAGGGCGACATTTACTCCTTTCAGAGTTGGCGCATCCACAGCAGAATCAAGTTGGTCCAAGGAAGCTTGTAAAATTTTACACAAGAGTTGATTATTGGTCATCAACCCAGTAATTTTTTTATTGCACAGGTTCAGTTTCCTCATGCACCTCGCGTTGTATAGAATATATTATCCAATAATAGTATGGAGACTATTATCCGTAGTTGAGTTCAAACTATTATTTGGCCCAATGCTTTGGCCAATACTTCCAATTAAATACTTGATAAGTCATACTCATAGGGATTCGTTCCTTATATTACTGGCCACCCAATTTTCGTCAAGATCTCCTGATGATAGTCTATTTCAGCCCAACACACAGTCAGCAGCTATCCCTGCTTGTGGTTCCCTTTGTCTCTAGATCCCTGCTTGGATCTCAACTCTTCTCTCTGAGAGTCTTCCAATTATTGCCTTCTGCAATAATATCCTTGAGATGGAACTTCACACGGGATGCTGATAGCCTAACTATAACTGAATCAACAATATTACTAATAAAAATAATAATAATGCTTTAATGTCTGTGTTTTTCAATGTGGGGTTTTTAATGTTTTTATTATAGTGAATCCTAGGGATTATATAGTAGGGGATTCGGCCGTCAAACCTTCAGTTGACACCTCTTCAATGAAACGGCAGCCATTGCCATTGAATTACCCTTCCTCATCTCAGCAGCGATGGTCTTCCCCATCCTGGCTAGGATTCCATTGTTGGACATCCTCGAGACCTCATATGGAAAGAGTCAGAAAACGTGACCTAATGTTTTCCTCTCAATTCAAGTGAACCAACCATAATTGACTAGCGACCTGCTTAGGTAATGGGACTTTTTACCCATTATGGCAGGTCACTTCATCAACTGATTGATTCACTAGTTGCAGGTGGCATCACTCGCCTCGCAACTCACTATTCATTCCCAATCAGTCAGTGATGAAACTAGACCAATCCCAATTGGTACAACTGATAGTTAATCTTAAATAAGATGCCTTTATTTCGTCAGCCACTCAGCCCAATGAGATATTAGGTATTCATCTGGATTGATCCCCAATGGATATGACCAGGCGAATATTCTAAAATCCCCCAAACGTAGTTCCTCCAAAATTTGGGCCAGCTGATTTCTGATTCACTTTGCCTTAGGGAATTTTCCCCTAGCGACACCAGGTAATCTAGCAGGCTGGGAATATGGGCAAAAATCCCAACAAAGCTTGATCAAGCATCTGACAGGCATACAGCTTTGGTTGTTCAGGGGACTTTTTTCTGCTGCCACCTTGGCTTGAGTTTAGCTTACCATGTTTACTCCACTAACTGGCTGCTGATATAAAAGTCCTTCATTGTACTGAGGAACTTCCACAAGGGTATACTACTAATAATTTGGGGACATTTTGAGTGGGTATCAGAGGTAGAGGGTCTCATCTCTATTCCGCTCCATCTTTTCCCTGATAGTATTATTCTTGGTGTATGTAGTTCACATGTCAGTTATGGTAAAGTTTTGCCAAATGACCAGGGCGACCACATTTGTAGCAGTTAACCCCATAAGAGCCATGTCCTTGATTATCATAAAGAGGGTACAGACAGAAAGTTTGGGGTCGTTCAGTGTAACCAGCCCCAGGTTGGTATGCTGATTGTTGACATTTGGCATAGCTAGGTCCTGGTCGATAACTGGGTTGCTGATGGCTTTCATGGCCAGCCAATGTCACTGATTGAACTGTTGAGTATAATTCAGCTGAGGACGAGGCGCAGAGTTATAGAAAGGCCAAGGGTTACTAACCAGAGCTGGAATTGGACAAGAGTATTCTCCCAAATAAGAGGATGCATTAGCAGCAGTAGTCTTCCATTCCATATTTGGTAGCGGAAAGTTAGGTGATACATGATGCAAAAACTGTACAATCTTGAGCAGAGGTATGTCATTATCCAGAAGCGGCGAAATAACATTTTGAAGTTTGCAATATGGCTTCACCGCGGAGGTCATGGCAATGCACACATCAGCTTCCGCTAAGTACCCAGCTCCAATCAGCACATGGGCTTCTTTTATGAATCGATCAGCAAAATCTAGGAGAGTCTCGTTTTGATGGAATCAAATTGTTAAGAATTCTGCTTTTCACTGCGACATCTTTGAAGTACCCCCAAACAGGCGGAGTATGGTATCCTTTACCTCCTTATAGGTGACAGAGATACTTGGAAGGTAACAGGTGACCTAATCGGTGCTTCCAACATCCAAGGCAGATATTAGCAACTTGGCCTTCTGTCTATCAGAGGCACCTTCTGCTGCAAACTCAAACCATTTGAAGAACCCATGAATGTTCCCGTTGCAGTCAAATGGAGGTAATTTTTTGATATTAACCTCCTCTTCCCATTCACGAGGTTTTGGCCTATACTGAGAAACAGATTGAGATCCAAAAGTGGTTTCTCAATGAGGTGCTGGATTAGCAGAAGTTGAGATTTCCGCCACTTCAGGGGTAGTGTGACCTTCTGCCATGGGCGGCACCGCCATTAATTGAGGGAAATGTCATTCCAACTTGTATTCATATCTAGTACTGCCATTCTGGGTGTAGTAGCTCCTATCAGCGTCATATTCTTCCTCGTATGATTCCCCCTCCTAGATGGTCATCCTGGTCTCAGCGAGAAGACTGAGAGATATTGGTCAATCTTTGTTCTGCGTACTGCAGCCATTTGGTGGTATCATTCAATCATTTGGCAAGTTCTTTGGTTTGTTGTCCCAAGATTTGCATTTGGCTAAATGTACTATCAAGTTGGTGCATGATAGCATCTCGTTCTTGAAGAAGTTCATCTTGGTTTTTGAGCACTGCGTCTAAGGTAACTTTGAGTTCCTCATATTGAGCTGGTGTGGTGTTCCATGAAGATTCCCCAACAACACAGCTTGTGTAAGGCATGGCTGGCAACTGGAGTTCCATAGTGTTATATGGTTGATCAATGGGCCTCCTGTAGTGAGCACCACTGTTATAAATCTGGACGGTATTGTTAGTATCCGTCATGTTATTTGCACAGGTCGAACCCACTGAGCAACAGACAGATGATGTGGGGATCATCGGTCCTTTGGACACACTTGAAAATATACTTAAAATAGGAGCAATTTCCCCAATCAATTCTATATTTAATTTTTATAAATACAGCTACCTTTTGCTTTTCTGTCTCTTCTATGCTAAAAAACCTATCTCTCTCAATCCCCATCTTGCTTATATAAAATGACTTCAGGCGATAATGCTCTCATGGCTTGCGCTATTCTATTCCGCTGATTCTCCTCAAATTTGGCTTGTTATTCTCTAATATTCTGTTGCCTTAATTGTAGGTGATTTATTTAATATTTATCAAATGTTGACATCGCCTTATTGCCTTATCGCCTTATATAGAGGCGATCCAATAAAACCCATTATATCCAATAAAAACCCATTATATACCAATGTCGCCTCATCCTGAGGCACTCAAATAATTGTAACTTATCTCATTTTTGGCGGATTCTGCCTAGCTATCCCACGATTATCATCCAGTCATATCGGAATTGTGATAGGAAGTATCACCCTGTCACCTATTGCAGCAGAAACCTTATAATTAAGAGCATAACTGTTACTAACAGTATGTAGATGTTTGTCAGCAATCTTTGCTTGTGTCAACCAATTACAAATCCGATTATCTAATAAGATTGTATCAGTTTAAAATAAGGATAAAATATGGATGAAATCAGCAAAAGTCCCTGTCCGTACTCATGGTGGAACCCCTCAAATTGGGGTAACACTTATAACAATAAACGGGCAAACAAATTATGTTCAGGCAGTCAGATTGCACTGAATTATCAGCTAAATTCATGGATTTCATTGGAGGCTCATCCCATAGCCTCTTCTATTTTAACATAGTTTAACCCTGGAAACTGACCCTTTTTATAAGGTCAGAGGGAGTCCAATCAAGTGAAAAAATTACAGCCCATTTATTGTGCAAATATATATAAAAACATTACCTCATGGATTATTCCTTCCCACTCCTGACCCTCGATTGGCCCTTCCACCTAAACAAGGCGAGTTCAAGGAATCTGATAGGCTGAAAACTCATATTACTAATTCAGAATTTACTAAGCAATCTGAATTTCGAGCCTCAATGCTTTAATTTTAATTATTGACTTATCAAGATAGTTATCTTTTGACCCTATCGCAGCTTCTAATAAACTATATTAAAAACTAACCCTTTAGTTTTATATTTAAAATGTGTAAACTCTCCTTAATATTTTTTTGGAAATTAGGCAGTAAAGCACCAGCGAGCATCTTCCTCACCTAAAATCCAACAAGTGGTGCTCACTAAAGAGAAGCCTGTACACCACAAAAATCGTTTAACAAAATGGAGGTTGATAGGGCACCTATCCCTCACAATTTCCTCGCTGAAAGCAATGCTAGACTAGCCACTCTGGAACACCAGCTAGCCAGTGATTTGTCTCGTCTTATAAGGCTTAAGCAGAACTCTATTCCAAACCTCTTTATAAGATAAGTTCACCCCAAGTGAGGGCAATATTGCCTCCTACCTCTTCATGTATGAAGCTGCTATGGAAGGAGCAACTGACCAACAAAAACCCCAGTACATCCTTCCTTGATTGATTCGCCTAGCTCAAGAATAATGTTCCCACCATGATTAACCTCAGCACCTGGCTGGAAGTTAAACAAGCGCTTATTGATGAATTTGACTCCCAGCAGAGTTTACAACGACAAAAACAGGCCTTTATGTGCCTTAGTCTGCAGGTGGGAGAATCGATCACCTCTTTTGTGGAGCAGTTCTATAGGAAAGATCAACCTTTGCTGCTTGGTAAAATGCTACCTCTTTACGACGCCATTGCTGCCATTCTAAGCGGGTTGACGTCTCACCCTTCTATAGCTTAGCATCTTATCTCTGTAAAGCACCACCTCCATACTATCCAAGATATTATGGAGGCTCTGTTGAGGCTGCAGATATTAAAGCGCTAAAGCCACTTTAGCTGTTGGGTCACCTCCCCAGGTGTTGATCATTAATAATTGATAAACTGAAGCCCCGTAAAAGGAGGCCGTGATGATCCTTATGTGTCCCCCTAAGCTGGTTACTACTCTAAGCCCAGCACCTGCAGTGCTGCTCAAACCTAATTTTCCTCCGCCTGGCAAACTAGAGTTTTCAAGCCAGTAAGTTAGGGTACATCCGCGTCAATGGGGCCGCGCTTCCTACCCCCTTTTCGTCACCAGGATCATCTATTATCAGACAATGAGCACTACAAATGGTCACAACGCCAGCTCCCAAGCATAAACCCCTCTCTTGGGTGATGGTCGCCTCCCCCAATAATGGGTTAAATGTCCATGTGGCAAAAGCTAAACTGTCTGTTACCCCTAAGGCTCACAACCATTGATAAACATAAGGCTTGGGTAAATAGAAAATCCACCTCTACAACGCTTTTTCACAGACAACTCTAATAAACCCATAGCAATGGGGCAGCCAAACTCACTACTTTAAAGGTCAAAAATAGCACCATGGCAAATACAGCGCCTCCTCCAAAAATGATTAGGGTTGAGAAGCGGCCTCAGGACCTCTTTTTAAAAAGGATTGCCCTGAACCTACTCCACGTCCTAGGAACCCTCTGATGTGCATTGAAAATCCCTCTGACGATGAATCTGAAGGGGTGGTCAAGATGTGGGTCATTATGTTTTAGGAGCCCCAGGTGATGTGGAGGTACCCAACAGGTTGAGCCCAGAAAGAGTGGATATAGCTAGGATACCCCGTGCAAACATATCTTTATCAGGTGCTGAGAGGCCTGGAGGTCATTGATACCACCAGAAACGCTGACCAGCTCATTGCCACAATGATCAATCCACTAAGAGTGTGTATGCACTGCAGTCTATCGGGGATAATTATCCTGAAACTTTCAAACGCCTTGCTTCTACTCTCTAGTTGAAGAGTTTCTCGTTTTTTCCCCCAACTTGTGTAAAACCTTAACAAAAGTGGAGGTTGTTGTAAATGGAGTATGAGTTTTAGCTATCCTTGACACCAGATCCCCTGTGAACATTGTATCATCCAAGCTTATGAAAAAAAGCTGGCCCCTGACCTCAACTATAATCAAGAGTTTGGCACTGCTGGTCTGGCCAACACTCGCGCTATTGGGGCTTACTCATTAATACTATTTGATTTGGGAAACTCCTCCTCTTGACCCCTGTGGTGGCCTTAGCCAACAATACATATGACATGCTCATTGGTACCCATTTTATACTCAAGTATGATGGGATTATCAATCTGAAGCAGGGCTATCTCTCCCTGCTTAACTACAAGGTTCCCCTGATTTTGGACCACAATGAAATTAATTAAAGGAATACGCTTACACTATTGAGTATCCTTTCTCCGCCTTATCCTTACACTACATGACGGAGGGGCAGAATACCAAGATGCTGCCTGAATCAGTGGATGCTCTTGAGGGAATTACATTTTATGCAGATGAAGAGGTGTTGATTAAAGAGGGTGAACAAAGGGTGATTGACACCAAGATTAACCTGAAAATTACCCATAACTGCCTGCTGCACATAACTAGCACTGATGAAATAATTCTCTTAGAACCTTGAGTATTACCAGGCATCCTAGACCCAACCTATCAACGCCCTATCAGTATTCTACTAGGGAATCTTACCAATAAAGATATGATTGTAAAGAAACACCTGGAGATTGGGAAAAATCTTCCGATCCCAGTGAAAGTGATCAAACAGGTTCATTGCATAGGGTCTATGTCAGACATGGGCCTGCATGCTGACAAATCATTATATACATTGCCCAACGTTCATATCTCCGATGATCTAACCCCTGAAGAGCTTAAAAAAGTTAGTAAGAATATTGGTGTCTGACAGCGACATATTCTAAACCTAAGACTGACTATGGTCATATGAAGGGTTGGAATCATACCATCGATTTTTGGGATGCTAGTTCATCTAATCCAAACTTATCATAAATCCAAAGTTGAGGAGCAACAGATGAGGAGGAGCTCAAACAGTTATTAGACGCTGGCCTATTGGTACCTTCACAAAGTCCACAGTTGTCACCTCTCTTCATTGTAAAAAGGGAAAATGGTGGTCATTGGGTTGTGATGGACTACTGCCAGCTAAACAACCTCACAAAGAAAGACTTCTATCCCATCCCCCACATTGACGACGCTCTAGCACAGCTCTTGGTATCTAAGTTCTTCTCAGCCATGGACTTAGCCAGTGGCTATTGGAAGATGAACCTCTCTTCTCAAGATCAGGAGAAATGCTCTCTGATTGACAGCGAGGGCCTATTACAACCCACCTGATTGCCTCAAGGGTTGTGCAAAGGGACCATCTAGTACTAAAAAAAAAGGGTTGTGCAAGTTTCTGCAACCTTCCAGAGAGCCATGGACCACATCTTGCAGGACCTCAAGTTAAGTTGCGTCATCGTCCATCTTGATGACATTACTGTGTTTTTTAAAAACTTTAATGATGATCTTAATCAACTAAGTGAAGTCTTTCAACCCTTACGTCAGTCTAACCTTAAATTAAATCCACCTAAGTGCGCTTTTTTCCAGAAAAGTTAGATTTCCTTGGACACGCCATATCACAGGATGGGATTCAACCTCTACAAAAAAAGGTTGAGGCTATATTCAAAATGGCTGCTCCCAGAACCTGCACGATATCCAGGTATTCTTGGGAATGATGGGGTATTACCACCAATAAATCCCTAAGTTCGCCTAACTAACTGAGCCTCTTGTACAGCTATTGGCTAAGAACGTCCCTTTTAATTGGGGAGATGAACAAAAGGCCACCTTTGAGACGCTAAACAAGTTTTTACAAAAGCGCCCTATCCTGCGCCATCCTTATTACAATAAACCTTTCCTTTTGTTTACCAATGCCTCTGACTATGCTGTTGGGGCAATGCTGGTGCAATTGGATGATAATGGCGTGGATCACCCTGTCTCCTATTTCAGCAAAACATTAACTGAGGCTGAATGCAATTACAGTGTCACCAAAAAAGAGTTCCTTGCAGTCATGATGGATGTAGTTATATTACAACCTTTTTTATATGAAACTTACTTGAATGTGAACACTGACTACGCTTCCCTAAAATGGTTACAGAACATGAAGAATCCTTCTGGACGGTTAGCTCGCTGGGCTCTAAAGCTCCAGCATTATGATATGAAGATTGAGCACCAAGATGGAAACCGTCATATGAACGTTTATGGCTTAACTCAGCTGCCTATCCTTCACCCGGATAATAGTGAAGCAGAGGGGCTACATGACCTCCTTATGATCCCTGATGCCTGGGAAGATGAGGATGGACCCATCCAGAAAATGTTAGCCCAACGCTCCTGCAACACCAAGGTGGAAAGCGGGAAGTTATATAAGAAATTTGGGTAAATTGATTGCCTTATCTCTGACCTATAGAGCGAGTTCCCGTGATTATGGAGGTCCATTCTATGCTGGGGCACAGTGGAGTGCGTAAAACCTATGAGTGGTTAAATGATCGATATTATTGGGAGAGAATTATAGAGTCCATCATCATAGTGTTAGTTGCCTGCCTAATCTGTAAGAAGCAATCCAGCTACAAACCCAAGTATCAATATCAACCCACCACGCCTCAACAGCCATATCATACTATAAGCTTGGATGTGTTAGGTCTGCTATCTCAGACTACTAGTAGGAATCGCTATACCCTGGTAGGCATTAAATACCTCACCAAATGGGTTGGAGCGTTTGCCCTTCCTTCCCAGACCGCAAAAGCTAATGCCACCTTTCTCCATCAACATATTTTCACCTGGCATAGTTGTCACCATGTCCTACTGTGTGACAATGAGAAGAATTTCACCTTGAGGGTGGTAAAGCTATTGGCTACTTCTATGAGAGATGCAACAATTTTTCTCATCCCCCCACAATCTCTCCACAAATGATACTGTTGAAAGAGCAAATGGAACCCTGGTTACTATATCTTGAATGATGGTTAATCTAGATCACCTACACTGGGATCAATTCTTACTTAGTGCCCTCATTGCATACCATATTAGCTACCATCAAATCCTTAAAATGTCTCCCTTCCATGTGTTATATGGTCAGGAACCAGGAGTACCAGCCCTGCTAGCAAAAGACGTCTTCTATGGTAGGACAGATGATCTTGATAAATCCCTAAAAAGATTGTCACAACGCATTATTAAGCTACAGTATGATGCCATGATTTACTTAGCTAAAACAGTAACAAAAGAAGGAGTAGCTGCAAATGAGCATAGGAAGCCCCTCCCTTCCTTTCAAGTGTCGGGCTTGGTATCATATTACCAAAACCATGTCACTTTCAGAAGTGAGAAGCTTGGGCCTATTTTGGAAGGCCCTTTTGTAATCAGCTATAAGCGATGGGAGGAGTACTCAATAAGTCCCTTGCTACTGGTGTTACAATAAACTGAGTCTATGGCTGATCCTTATGCTCTTATTCTCCCCCTAACTCTCTTGAAGGGAGTAATGTTGGACAATTAAAAGTCCAATTATCTAATAATAGTGTATCAGTTTTAAATAAGGACAAAAATATGGATGAAATAGGCCAAAAACCCTGACTGATTCTTAGTAAAACCCCTCAAATTGGGGTAACACTTCTAACAATAATTGGGAAAACAATTGAGTTCAAGCAGTCAGATTGCATTGAATCATAAGCTGGATTCAGGGAGTTCATCGGAGGCTCCTCCCCTGGCCTCTTCTATTTTAGTACATGTTAACCCTGGAAACCAGCCCCTTTTATAGGGTCAGAGAGATCCAATCAAGTGAATAAAATTAGCTCATTGATTGGGTCAAATATATAAAACATTGCCTCATGGACTAATCCTTCCAACTCCTGAATTTCAATTAGCCCTTCCTCCCAAATGAGGTGAGTTCAAGAGATCTGATATGGTGACAGCTTATTTTTCCTAATTCAGAATTTACTAAGCAATCTGAATTTCGAGCCTCAATGCTTTGTAATATTAATTATTGTCTTATCAAGAGGGTTCTCTTTTGACCCTATCGCTGCTTCTAATAAACTATAATAAAAACCAACCTTTTAGTTTCTATCAGTATTTAGTTTATACAAGTAGTGTAAACTCCCCTGAATATTTTGTTATAATTAGCAATAACGCACCAGCGAGCATCTTCCTCACCTAAAATCCAACATAATGTAAACAATTCTGAGTGTACATTAATGGAACCAAATTTCAATTAGTAATGGATAACAGTTCATTATATTTGGCTATATAATATAAAATAGCTTAAGGGTCACTTAGCCCTCTGAGCTCTTAAATTACAAATGTATGATTTATCAGATCATTCATAGAGCAGAAGCCGCTCATCAAAATGTAAACATATTTTCATGACTTCTAATTGTGGCCATCCTGAACAAACTGGCCAATGAGCTCTTATAAAAATGTTGAATTGGAGATATGAGGAAAAGACACATGATGCTAAGAAGGCTATTAAGAAAGCTTAAGGATACTAAATATTTGGATGGTGTTCTATACAAACAAAAGCCTGATGGACAGCTTAGAATTCTTTCTGAAACCTTATGAACGGATAGACATCATTTTAAAGGCTCACAAGGCTGTGTGACATGGCGGACTTATTAAGACACTGGAATTAATTTGAATTAATTACTAAAGGGATTCCGTTTGATATAATATTCAAGACATTATCGAAAATGACATTTGTGACAGGTTACAAAGCCCATTAAGCCTGATGCTCAATATCAATCAATCAGCCAGACTAGCATGGCATATAGTATTGATTAGTGTTTTTAGTAAATTACCAGTGAGAAGTCTTGCAAAGGAACAGAATTTTTGGTATCAATCATATGACTAAGTGTGTGGAGAAGAAAGATATACAAGACATAGGTGCCCTGACAATTAATAATTCATCAGGTATTAGTTTTTTATATAAGCATGGATTCCCTCAGAAGATTTTAATGTAAAACGGAATAAACTCCAATGTAGAGATGGTGCAGTGCCTAAGTGAATTAATGTTTATTAAAGGAGTAATTGCAACAACATACTTAATACTAATGGAATTGTAAAACAAGTGGATTGTACCCTTGTTGGCATAATGCACAATAATGTAGCTGTGGCGCTATCACAGTGAGCTACTTTCATTAATGTTATGGTGTTTGAATACAGTATTGGACATCATAGTATTATAAGTTATTCTTCATTTTGGTTATTGTACAGTAGACAGTCAGCTCTACCACCATTGTTATATTCACCCGTTAACCTAATGGAATCCATTATCTCTAAATTTATGTCAAACAACTGGTAAACACCGATCAAGTTACAGTATGAGGCTTATCAGAATGTAATCAATTGGAGAAAGGTCAGAAAAGTTATGGTGATTTAAATTGAGCTGCCATTATCAAGTTCACAGAAGGAGACTTGGTAGTATACTGTGATACCCATACTCCAGCCGTGTGCACAAGTTGGCTTCACTCTTGAAGATCTCTTTATCATATTAGAAAGATCATCTGACAATGTATACACTATCAAAAAATTAAAGCGTCTGAATATAATTTGAGTTCATGCCAAGTTTATTCATCCATATTATGTAGAATAGATAATAAAAAAGAAAGAAAATAAAAATAGATATATTTAAAAATAAGAAAAATGATAAAAATACCAATAGTCTTTAATAAAAAAGCATGTTTTATGAATTCATACTTTTAGATGTCTCATCAGCTTTGTTTTAGAACCCAAATATCCTTTCTTTAGGAGGGGGAGGTGAGTTATTTTGTGCTGGATTAGTAGACTAAACCTTAAATTTGATTGGAGAAGAATTCCATATTTATTATAAGCCCCACTTGTCAAGACCTCGCCAAAGATGAGATAAACCGAGAATATTTTGACATAAGGCGCGTTGGCTAGTTTAATAAAGAAGGGAAAAAGAATTGAGGGAATTAGCCATTGGAAAGGGTTGCAGAATAATTGAGAAAGGTTTTATTTGGGAGAGAAATTCGCGAAGAGGAAAATCTAATCAGCTAGGAGATTTTCAAGGCAGTGATAAATTGGAGGAAGAATGAAATTAGCTTAAACGTTTTTGAGTGGGCCTCATCCAAAACCTATGAATTTCTCGCACAGTATTGATTTGTAATGCAGCATGATGGAAATGGACACATGCACCAAGCAGAGCCATTTGGGCCAAATACTTTTTTGGTATCCCTTTTGATAAGCTCTTGCAAAGGGAGCAATAAATTGCATGGATGAGATGACCTTTTCCAGTATGTCTTCTTAGGCCCAGTGAGATGTGCAAGTCTGTATAAATATTTGCCAGTGCACACCAGAGTTCCGCATCTGAGTTGGTGATAAGCAAATCCTGTTTGGCTTCAAAAAGGTCAACTGGTATGATGTTAGGTTTGGAAGCTAGAACAGAAGCCATATATGCTTTTAGAAGATTGTACATTGAGTCTAAATTAAAAACTGAAGTGGTTACAAAGTCCACGCATAAAATGAAGAACATACTATTTAAGGAGATAACCTGTAAAGGTGAAAAAAAGGAATCAGCAAGAGTATCGCCATTAGATGTGAATTGATAGCAAATTAAGCTTTCTTCATAATATTTTCTTGGCCCACAGGGCCGCGAAGACTTATTGAAGAGGATACAGGAGGTTCCATTTGACCTACTGAATGGTTCTTCATTGACACTTAAAACCACCGCAACTGGCACAAGTTTACTAGGCTCTGACTGAGCTACAACAAGGCATTGAAGATGAACCTTTTTTGATAATTGAAATCTATTGATTGACCCAGTGTTGAAATTTTGGGAACTTAGAAACTTCAATTGAGTTTAATTGGTAAAGTTCAGGATTTGTTGCCTAGTTCTGAATAATAATTGCTTCTGCTCCCTTGTTCAATTGACAGCTTCCTTAAATGTGCGTTTTTCAGTTTGTTGATATTATGATATAATGGGCAATAGTAGTATGAAGATTACTATTCTAGTTGAGCTGATAGCCAAAATAGTGATTAGGTCCAACGCCAAATGGTGCTTGCTCTAATGTTGACTTCTTCTGAAATGGTAGGGATTTCTTCTCTATTTTGTCTGGTAGAACTTAACCTAGTATAAGTTTCAAAGGTTCTTTGATTCTTATCACGCAGAATCCGCTAAGATCAAAAATGATATAGACAAAAAATCTTTTTGTCCTTCTAACTATAATCACAATAGCAAACAGAATAAATTTTTAAGCCTTTTTAAACTCTTATATCTAAAACTGTTCTGCTTTATTATAAAATTTTCAAGGAAAATTTATAGGAGTTTGACGCACAACTCTTCAGTTGGCGCCCCAATTGGAAATGGCAGCCGTCGCTGATGATAGCCACCAGCGTCATGCAAAACAATGATATTCCTCATCAAATTAATTGGGTTCTCTTCCCTACTTGTTATGACCTCTTCTGAGTTGTAACAAAGAACATGTCACAACATCTTCACCCAACTCTCATCAAATTACCCTTATTTAGTAACAACCTGCTTAGATAATGGGACTCTTACCCATAAACATTAGATTGCAATCCAGAAAAGTTTATCTCAAAAGTTGCTTCTATGACGAGCAATATTACTTGCTAGCAACTCACAAAATTCCTTAGTCAATTGGCAACTAAACCCAATCAACTCCTACAAGTCAATTAAAATATTAATAACGAAATTGACACCCTAATTACTTATTTATTGTAGGGGATTGTACCTGACGAAACACTCATCAATCTGGCAGATCAACAAATATTTTTGGAATATTTCTATAAGCAATAGTTATTGTATAATAAATTGATAATTCCAACATCCACTAGCGGGATATAACCTAGTTGACAAAGATTAAACATAACCAATATAGCTGGGTTATGTGGGCAACAATTCCTAATACATCCCCATACTTAACCAGATTATCCTATGATGAAGACTTTCTGGGGGATAAACCGGTTAGATTCTGATTGAGTCTGCCAGCGAGATTTAAATTTGGAGTGCTCTTGATTCATCTCCATTTCTTGCTCAATGTGTCTTACTTTAATCCTTCTTTCTTGCATGTTTCTGTTAAATGTCCTCCTTCAGCTGCCTCTACAAAGAGCGGTTCCAAATCACATGATGTGTCAGCCTGGTTTGGTTTTTCTTGCCAAAAAAAGTCTGGAAAGCCTGTTTTCCCCCATGTTGTGGTTATACAACACCTCGTTGTTTAAAGCATCTTCTTTGATATTTCTTCAATTTTTTGTCCCTGTATTTCCACAGGCTGTGCTTAATTTCTTAAGGGACTACTACTGGTGAAATCAGTTTAAATTGTCCTTATTCTACCAATGTGTTTTGCTTCTTTCAGAGCCTTAGGACTATTCATGGTGGACCCAGTTTTAACCCCAAGTTGGTACCACCAATAAAATAAGGGGCATTACCAGATGCTTTTTGGTGATAACAAAATAAATAAAATTTTATTATATTCTTTGCATTTTATATCTTTATCTACTTTTTCATTAACTTTTTTTAACTTATATTTTATTTTTGTAAGTTTTTCTTGTTATGTTTAGCAAAAGGACCTAACAAACTATTAGGTTCAGAGGTACATCTTTTTGAGTCCCCTATTTTTGGTTCAGCAGTTCGTTTTTTGACTTAATCATCTATCATGGTTCAGAAATCTATTTAAGACTAAACCCCCCATTATGGTTCAGCCGCCCCCACCTGAGACTTGACCAACACTAGGACTTGGACTATTTCTTCTAGGTTTATTGGCCCTTTGAGAACATTTCACTTTTTTATCCCCTAGATAAATACTTAAGATACATTGTATGGACCTGGTTACTACACAACCATCTGCAATGTTCTTAATTGTGTAGGCATCAGTCTCCGTCTTAGCAATTACTTTAAACGGATCTGATCACAAAGCATTCAGCTTATTATTCATCTTAAACCATTGGTGTCACAATAGCTACCCTATACCCCATATGGACTCATATATCACTGGTCTTTTCTTGTCATCCATCGACTTTTATTTGATCTTTTTCTTTAAGGTGGTATAAAACGCCTTTAATTTCAGTTCAATCATAATATCGCCAGTTGGTTCAGTATTGATTTGTACTCATCACCGCTGCTGTCTCTATGGCATAATATATTCAGTTTCAAGGCTGCCCTTCGCCCATAAAGTAATTTGAACAGCGTTTTTCCTGTTGTGTAATGACTTATAATTTAGAAGTTAACTGAACTTAGGTAGGTTCCCCAAGTGGAAGTTTTCCCTGAGACCAATTTATTAGTGTCATGGCTAGAGTTCCATTAACTTGTCCCATTTCTTGTTTGTTTAAGGTCTATTGGAACTGATACTAATCTGCTGATCTCAATAAATTCATCAAGCCTCAGGATTTTATAAGAGTTACAGTTTGTTCTATTGTCACTCTATATCATTTGAGGTCATCCATGAAGTAAAAAATTGATCCAAAAAGAACTATAATGTGCTTACAGAATCCATCTTGCTCAGGGCTTTAGTTTTGACCCTTCTAGTTAGATAGTCTATACCCACTTGATATATTTTGCGCTTCCTGTGCTGATACTAAGGGGTCCCATCATGTCTATTACCACAGTGTGACACACTTATCCAGGGCATACTAGCCTGTAACCTAATATTCAAATGAGGTTTGTGTGTCTTACATTACACACAATAGTCCAAGTAGTCAGTGACATCTTAAATTATCAATTCTCAGTAGTACTGGCGAACATGGTTCATGGTCTTCCTAATGTCATCATGGTCAATGACTTTGTGTGCGGCTCAGATTATTTCCATTCATTCTGATGACTTTTGGAATAAAAATCATTTTTCATTAACGTTTTGAATAAATTGTCCATTTCACTCAGTGTTATTCATTTCTTTCATCAGCGCACCCAAAATTTCTTGGGGTTTCCTCCAACATTGCCTTCAATAATTCTTTGGAATACTTCGTTTTTTTGATGATAAACAATATAGACTGCAAGCAATTTTGATAATCCATCATCATTAAGATGCGCTGCTCAACCCAGTTTTTTATCACTATAATCATAAGCTTGTAATTTTAAAGCACGCTATGTTGTCACCCCACTAATTCTTTCAAGCTATGGTGACAGCATAAAGATGATTGGTCCGTCACTAAATGAAGTGCGTTTAATGAATGTACACTCAGAATTGCTTGCACACATAATCACTGGGAGGCATTTGCACTCTATCACAGTTTAATTCCTCTCCGTTGGCGTTAGTGTTCAACTCACATAGGATATTAGATGTTCTTCCTCATCTTCATCCACTTGGCTCAAAATTGGCACCAATTGGCATCAATAATGCATTGGTTTGGATGATGAATTCTAATTAAAATTTGGGTACTTTAAGACATTACTAGTTATTAGATATTGGGATAATTCATTTAAGGACACCTGGGCTTTCTTATTCCACACGATTATCTTTTGGATTTTTCAATAAGTGGAATAAGAGTTCCACAATTTTTGTGAATTCTTTTATAAATCAGAAATAGTAGAGGACTATCCCAAGAAATACTTGGATATCTCAAACACTCTTGCGAATTGAAATTTGTTCAATTACTATAATCTTCTGCTGTTGATGTTGCAGCCCACTGGAGTTTATATTAAACCATAAATACTAAAGCTCCTTTTTTATAAGTGACTTTCTTCAGCTTGATCTTCATGTTTTCCGTCTTTAGGCGCTTGAACACTTCTTATGAGAGCTTTATATAGTCCGTGAAGTTCATGCTAAATACATTTATGTTGTCTATATACTAAGACACATGCTAACTCAGATCACTATGATAGAGTCAAAACTCTCTGGAAAGTGGCTGGCACCTTACACAATCCCTGGGGCATTTGTATCAGCTGGTAAAGTCCCCAAGTGATAATAATTGCACATTTTTCTAGGTCCTCTTTTGCAAATCAATTTTATAGTATCCTAAAAATAAGTACATCATTAGAAATTATCTGGCGTTCCCTTGGCAATCAGGCACATTGTTGATCCTCAGAAGTGTATAGCATTCCTTCTTAGTAATTTTGTATAATTGGCAATAATTGATCACTAATCAATTTGATCCGTCCTTCTTTTTTACTATAAGGATTGGAATCTCCCATGGATTTGATGATGGAATGAGGAGACCATGCTCAACAAGATTAATAATCTCTTCATTGACCACGGCTGTAGCAGCTCAGACCTTTGAACAGGTCTCATCCATATCCGTGAATATTCTCCTGTATCAACCTTATGGATCAAGTTCTATGCACATCCCAAGTCATGGCCGTCTTAATGAATATCTTCCAATACTTCTTAAATAGTAAAAGCACCTCTTCTTGCTGCTGTTCTGATAATTCAGCCAGCAGCTCTCAATCAACTAAGACATTGGTGCTTTTGGAAGTTTCTGCCAGCAATCCTATTTCAATTAGTGCAATAAAAATCATGGAATTTGCTGACTTTGCCATAAGGATTAAATAGAGAAACAAGATGACTTGATTTTTACTACCATCAGTTTTTTTCCAGATAATCCATTAGCATGTTTATTTGTCTGTGTCCCGGCATAATTATCCCCTGGTGCTACCCATGGTTTGATTCTTGATTTCCTCTATGTACTGGTGACTTCTCTATATATTTGCTCTGTAATCTCGAGCATTAAACCTGTGTTAACGATTATTTGCATCCCAAACAGTAGAGTGTTTGTAGATTTGTTTTCAAATAGATACCATTATTTTCCAGGATCTCCTTTAGAATTTCTCTCCATTTTGACCTAACCAACTTGTATTGGATGGGACGACGCCATCATTATAAAAATTACTAAATTGTTTTTCTTAGTCAGAAACGGTTCTCCTTCCTGCTGATATACCCAAGGCAGGGTCTGTCCAAAACGGTCATGATATTCTTCTCAAAGTTACATTTTACTCCATATTTTCTCAGAAACTCCATCCCGATTAGGATATTTTAATTCTGGTCTGCCAGCACAATGGCGGGAGCAGATAACACAAGTGAACAAACCAGAGTGGTAGCATACTATAGGATCCACAAGGTATTATCATATCTGCTTTGCCATTACATATTCCTTCTGGTGTTCTAGGTCTGGAAAACTTTATTTATTTCACCATTTGTTTTAAAACGTTATTTTTGGGTGTTCCAATTTTAATTATTGCCCTCACTCTCACTCAATTAACTATGATACCTGCATAGGTACACTCAGAATATTGCAAAACTTAATTACTAAGTGAATTGCGTCATTAATTGCCAAATTAAGAGATCTAATTAGTTGTGCTGAGAGATCAGGAAAAGATTCCTTGAGTGCAATAATTTGTTTTAAGTATATTTGCCTCACCTAATATAAACTTGAGTAACACTTCCTGGTTCTTTGCAGATTAAATTTTGTCCGCTAGCTGATAAGCATATGGTCAAGCCACTAGCTTCAAAATTTTAAGGGTAAATACCTTTGTTTTGGCTAGAGTGATAGCGTTTACACCCTTTTTTAACAACCTGATATAGTGGATGGGTTGCTTCATCGTTTACAAAGAGATTGGAAATGTCTATATCATCATTCATAATATTTGGAGGAACAGGTTTAACTCGGCGCCAGATTGTTCCATCATGAGCAATGGAACCTTTTCCTGACTCCTAATTTCTTTCCTTCTCCTTCACCTGGACTAAGGTGACCTGCTCTTTGGGTTTATTTCTCCAATCTTGGGCGGCTACGTGTCCAGATTAATCACACTGGTGGCAGCGGATTTCATCTTGCCCACTTGATTTTGTACTTTGGGCTTATTTCCTTACATGACTCAAATTACTTGCTCCTTATTCATCTCAGCAAATTATATAGTATTTTGGGCTTTAGTATATATTACTTTACATGCTATGTTTGGGGATTCAAAAAAAGGCTGCCAACATATTAAAATGATCCACCATTTGAGATGTGGACATTTGCGTTACTAATGCTGATGCCATTGTATAGTAAAAATCACAATCAGGCCATAATGCCGCTTGCATCACAATTCAGGCGTTCAAAATCTGTTAGTATTTTCACTGGCTAGGATCTATGATTCCTGGTAGAATTGGTCCATTAAAGCTACTATAGTCTCATAATTCATAATAAAATCCTCATAGTTTCTTACTTGCGGTTAGACCTCTGTGTAGTTATTCCAAATCCTAGCATCATGGTTTACTAGGACTCTTGCTAAGACCAGCTGTCTTTCTTTAAATGGGGTTTAAAAATTTATGGGTATTGATTATTTACGGCCAATAACCCCTATAAACTTATTACTTGCACAGGTTTGGTTTTCGCAATTCGTCCATGTTGTATAGTTGTTGATAATTGGTTGATAATAGTATGACAATTATTTCCATAGTTGAATGGAATTCCTAGATCTCAGCACAACGCTCAGCCAGTATTTCTGCTCAAAATACATGTGATGTCACGAAATAGGGATTCATTCCCTCATACCATCTAACCTGATCTTCTCTTAAATTCCCATTGATGGTCCTCTAGTTTGACACACAGTTGGCAGAAATCCCCAATTTGATTTTGCTTCTTCTATTGATCTCCGCTCAGATCCTTACTCTTTTTCTTAAAGAGTCTCCCAATTATTGCACACATCAATAATATCACTGAGAAATAATAGAACAAATGGATGATGAGAAAAGTTACTAAGCTGGTATATCTACTGTATACTCTGTACTACTTAAAACATATTCTGGATAAAAACTATTTCTTTAATGGTGAAATTTAGGGAATTTATAGTGGGGGATTCAACACCCAACCCTCAATTGAAACCTCTTCGATGAAACAGCAGATGTTTCCATTGAATCACCCATCCTTGTCTCAGAAGCGATGGTCTTCCCCATCCTAACTAGGATTCCATCGTTGGACATCCTCAAGACCTCAAATGGAAAGAGTCAGAAGACGTGTCCCTTACGTTTTCCTCTCAATCTAGATGAACCAACCATATTTGTCAAGTTACTTGCTTAGGTAATGGGACTTTTTAACCATTAAGGCAGGTCACAAACCAAATGTTTGTTTTTCTAGTTGCAGGTGGCATCACTCGCCTTGAAACTTACTCCTTACATTCCCAACAGTCAGTGATGAAACCCAACTGATCCCAATTGGTACATCTGATAGTTAATCACTATCAGATGCCCCTATATCGTCAGCAACTCTGCCTGGCTATATCTTAAGCGTTTGTCCAGATCAATCCCTGATGGACCAACCAGACGAACATCCTAAAATCCCCTAAACATAGTGTCAGAAATTTGACTATGGGCTCTACTAGTTGGCAGGCTAACCAGTATGAAGACTGGTCAGTCCTTGCTATTTTGCCTTAGGCTTCGGGGCCAGCAGCACTGGCTAACCCCTTGGAGTTTCACCCGCGCCATTTGAGGATCCCCTAGCCTAAACTACAACCAACGAAATATATATAAACTTATAACAAATTTAGATTAGGCAAAGGGAGATATCTATCGAAAGGGAAGCGCCAGGTATTTATACTATTTACAAAAGGGCTACTGTGCCCACCGCTGACCTATTGGCTCTTCTGCTGGTTCTTCCAGCCAACCACTCTTCCTCTTCTTTCTCTACATTATTCTCTTCCCTGGTGTTGACCCTCTCGCTTCATCCTTCCCAATGTTCAAATTAGCTTTGATTCATCCTCAGCCTTAAGTCACCGTTGAGCCATATAAATAATTAACCTAAATAAACATAAAATTTAGATTTAACCTTCAAATTGATAATAATGCTCCAGAAACAGCTTTGGTTGCTTGGAATATCTCGGCATTCTGCTGACATCTATTCTTGTCTTATCTTGATAATAAATGAGGTACCGGAAACAACCTTGGCCGCCTTGAACTCATAAATTGTCAGATCCACTGACATCGGATAATCAGTACAGGCAGCTAATTCATTGATGAATGATTGAAGCAAATACATTGGCTTTCTGCTGCAATTCCCACAATTGACCATTAATGGCAGTTGACATCAAAATCTGATTCTGATGACTTATATCAAGTGGAACATCATTGGCTATTAGTCACCAGTGATCCTTATACTAATTCAGGGCCACTGAATGGCCCCACTCAAACCTAATACTAAACTTGGCAGAATACTAATTTTGGCTCAACCCAAGTTTTAGCAACTAACCAGCAATTGAACCAAATAGCATGAAATTTAGTCAGTAAGCCATTTTGCCAGGATTGGCCATATCATCCCAAATAACAATAAATCATTGGAAGATTCCATCTGGTTAGAATTCTGATATTTTCCCCCACTTAACCAGATGGTGATCTCCTACTTGCAAACTCAGCGTGTGGGGCGGGCGTCCAGGGATTGCCCCTCCCTGCCACCACAAACCGCTGGAACCAAACCACAGTGGCGCATCACCGCCACCTCTTCACCAACCTATCAGCTACTTCAGCACCAACCAGCAGAGTCCCCCTGTAGTGAGCACCAATGTTGAAAAATTGAATGAGGGCTCTGCTAGTTGGCAGGCTAACCAGTATGAAGACTGGTCAGCCCTTGCCATTTTGCCTTAAGCTTTGGGGCCAGCAGCACTAGCTAACCCCTTGGCGTTTCACCTGCACCATTCGGGGATCCCCTAGCCTAAACTACAACCAATGAAATAAATATAAACTTATAACAAATTTAGATTAGGCAAAGGGAGATATTTATTGAAAGGTAAGCGCCAGGTATTTATACTATTTAAAAAAGGGCTACTGCGCCCACCGCCGACCTATAAGCTCTTCCTCTGGTTCTTCCAGCCAATTACTCCTCTTCTTATTTCTCTACATTATTCTCCTCCCTGGCATCGACCCTCTTGCTCCATCATTCCCGATGTCCAAATTAGCTTTGTCTCATCCTTGGCCTTAAGTCACCAGTGAGCCATATAAATAACTAACTTAAATAAATGTTGAATTTGGATTCAACCTTCAAATTGATAATAATGCACCTTAAACAACTTTGGTCGCTTGGAATATCTCAGCATCTCACTGACATCTATTCTTGTCTTATCTTGATAATAAATGAGGCACCGGAAACAACCTTGGCTGCCTTAAACTCATAATTGTTGGATCCACCAACATTGGATAATCAGTACAAGCAGCAAATTCATTGGTGAATTATTGAAGCAAATACATCGGCTTTCTACCAGAAATCCCACAACGGACCATGAATGGCAGTTGGCATAAAATTTCTGATTCTGCTGACTTATATCAAGTGGATCATCCTTGGCTATTAGTTGCCAGTGATCCTTATACTAATTTGGGGACACCGATTGGCCCCACTTGAACCTAATACCAAACTTGGTGGAATACTAATTTCAGCTCAACCCAAATTGGGGAGCAACTAATCAGCAATTGAACCAAATAACACAAAATTCAGATAATAAGACATTCTGCCAGGATTGGCCATATCAACCCAAATAGCGATAAAATCATTGGAGGATTCCATCTGGTTAAAATTCTGACACATAGTTACCCCAAAATCTTGATCAACTGAATTCCATTTCACCTCACATTAGAGAACTATCCCCTAGAGATTCCTGGTAATCTAGCTGGCTGGGAACATTGGCAAAAACTCAACACATCCCCCCTCTTGCCTAGATTTCCAGCGAGAAAAGGAATGGGGTAGGAAAAAACCACTTCGGACACTTGGTCAAATACTTCATCTTGCTCAAGTGAAGTATGATCATCAATACTCAATGCTTCCTAAAACCTTCGGCATGTGGCTCTCTTCCTCCTCCTTGCTACCACCTACTCAGAGCGCGGTCTCCACAATCTACTGTCATGATGGGCTGATCAATTTGCTCATGATGATATTATTCCTAGGATCTGGTTTTCCCCCCATCAGGGCATATGACCTGCTGCCATATTCAGAATTCTTGTTCTAGCATCCTTGACTTCCTGATTTTCTCCTCATCCTTGACAGGAGACTCTTGCCGTCAATGTTTGTTTTGTGGCCCAATTAAAAATGCTCATTTACGTATACCCTTGTTATTTTCTTCTCATAACTCTTGGCTCATATCATTCTTAATTCTTCTCTGGAGAGCTTATTCCATTAATTTTGAGATTAATTTCTCCAAAATTGATGCTTAATTAATTGTAGAGTACATGATGGCGACTATCATATAAGTCTGACATCCCCCTCTTGTCCAGCTCTTATTAAAATTCTGAGTTGCTGTACCAACAGTTTAACAACAGTTTGTTTGATCAAGAACTTCAGCTCTTCCAGCAGATGAGTCAGGCTGCGCGACAGAACCTTTTCTATGGTTCTTCCAGGGCTCATATGCCTAGTCTGGCACCAGTGGCTAGTCCTTCCATGGAACTACTAAAAATGGTAACAACCCTTTTGAATCCAGGATAGCAATTTTTCGAATGACTCACGGCAAATTCTTCCTCTGTAGTTGATTACAGAGTTAGATTTCAGAACTCTCCTGGATTTGGCTCCTTTCACAGATTCCCTGAACATCATCGTTGATGCTCCTGAATTAGTGCCCTTTGAGCTTGATCGTTCCTTTCTGGCTGGGTCAGACTTGCTTCCTGAGTTCCTCTTCTCACTTGGACAGTACTACAAACCAGCTGTATTGGCTACTGAACTCACCATCAGCAACAGCATTTATTTTAAACTCCCCTACACAGAATTAAGGTCCCAAGTCACCAAGGCTTTATCCATAGTGCTGAATCCTTCCAAACTTGAGAACATCCTAAATTAAGATATTGCCACTTATGCTCTTTGCTTTGCTAGCCAAGTTCTTCGAAGTTGGGCCATGAAGCTTCCAGCCTTTCCTGGGTTCCATCGCTCCTTATGCTTCAGCTTCTGAGAAGCTCATAGTCATTACTTGAAGGATGCCATTTTCTCTTTGCATGAATATCTTGTTTCTGGCACTTCCCATTGGTATCTTCAGCTGATGGCTTTAATAGTGGGCATGATTTGGTAACCCCAATCTAGTATCCCTTGTTTGCTGCCAGCCCATATGTCCGGTGTTCTTGACAAAGCCCATCAGCAAGTGCTTAAGACTAATCTTCCAGATCTGATACCATATTGGGATTACTTGGGGTTATTCGCCAACTGCCTCTTTCTGTACTGTTGCTTGCCCTCCCTGTTCCAGGGTTTCACAATTGCCTTCTTCTGAAATATCAAATTTCCTTCCCCTAGTTGCTTTCTTGCAGGGATCTGCATCCGCTTAATAAACTTGGTTTTGTATAGGTTTATCCCTCACTAGCATTAAATCTCGAATTGATTTAGATGGGTTATTCATTCCTACAGTGATCCATATTCCCTCCCCCAAGAGACGACATAGGCGGAATCATCCCCAAATCAAGGTTAATCCATCAAAAATAAAAATTATATAAATACATCAGTTTTTTCTATGTGGTTTTATAATCTTTTTCCTGATATCTTTATCAATCTTTTATTTTTTATCTTCTTTTTTCCATGGGACATGACCTTGTTTCAGTTCAGCAGTCCATCTTTATTTTTCCCCCAAACTGGATCCTAGGTATTCTTAGACCTACCAGTTTTCTATAGTTCAGAGGTCCTTTTTTTGGACTTGACCTGATCATCAGGACATAACCAACTTAATGGTTCAGTGGTCCTTTGGGAACTCTTTTTTTGTTATTTTTTCATTGATCCATCGCTTCAAATACTTAGCATGGACTTGATTTACTACTCTTCCATCCAAGGGGTCTTTGATGGAGTAGGCATCAGTCGCTGTCTTAGTGAAAATCTCAAATGGACCCAACCACAATGCATCCAGCTTGTTTCTTCTCTTAAAACCATGTGTATTGCAATAGGTAACTCTTTCACCTATTCGTTATTCTGCTAAGGCTGGTTGGTTCTTATCATCTGTCAATTTCGCTCGTATACTTTTCTTTAAAGTAATATCAAATGCTTGCAATTGCATTTTGATCAGGATATTTGTCAATCAGTTTAGGTACTGCTCGGCACTCATCCCCAATGTTGGTTCCACCACCAAATAAAAAATCAGTGGCGTTGCGGCCTTCCTCCCATATAGCAATTCATACAGCATTTTTCCTGGTGACGTATATGACTGATATTGTAGGCAAATGTCACTGAACTCAGGTATGTTCCCTGCATGGAAGTTCTTCCTGCGACCAGCTTCCTCAGCGTTGCAGCCAGCGTTCCATTCACCCGTTCTACCAGTCCATTAATCTCTGGTCAGTAGGGTACAGACATGACTACTCAAATCCCCATTATCTCATTTAACAGTGAGATCACATGAGATGTGATTTGTCCCAATGTCACTAAGCAGGACCTTCAGGCATCCATGCCAGTATACTACTTGATCCAGGATAAACTTTGCAGTGCTGGTAGCGTCCACTTTCGCCAGGGTCTTTATCTTGACCCATCTTGTCAGATGATCAATTGAAATATTATGTACTTGGCTCCCCCTGTGCTCATCATCAGCAGCCAGCATGTTGATGGACACCATATGCCAGGCAAATACAGGGCGGACCAGCCATTATCCAGTTGTATTCTTATGTGGCTTTTCAGTTGGCACTCCACACAACAAGCTAGATAGTTGGTGACATCATATTTGATTGACTCCCAGTAGTAGTACTGGAAAATATGTCAGTCGTTTTTCTCAGGCCTCCATGCCCAACAGCTTTATTAGCAGCTTGAATGATAGCTGCTCTTTCTGATGGCTTTGGGAATAGTAACCACTTCCTGATGTCATCTTAAACACTTATTCATCCATGGTCTCATTGTTTTCCATCACTTTTTAAAGTGCACCTTAAATTTCTTGAGGGCTCAATCTTGATTTCTCTATTGACCTAATCTCTGGAATAACCCATCCGCCTGCTGGTATACCATCTGGACCATTGGTAACTGCAATAAGCCATCCACATTCTGACGAGAAGCCCCCACTCAGTTGACAATCTCATAATTGTAATCCTGTAGCTTTAGTGCCCATCAGGCCAGTCATCCTTCTGGTTCTCTCAAATTGTGTAGCCAACGCAACAGGAGTGGTCTGTCACCACTTTGAAGTGTGTTCCATGGATGTACACCCAAAACTGCTTACAGGAATAAATGACTGCAATACATTACTGCTTAGTTACAGTGTAGTTCCTCTCAGCGTCTGAGAGTGTCCATCTCACATACACCACCAGATGCTCGTCCCCAAATTCCTCTACTTGGCTTAATACAGCACCGAATGCTATCAATGAAGCATCAGTTTGTATAATAAATTCTTAATAAAAATATTGGACATTTCAAATCAGAGAATCTATTAGATATTGGCGTACCTCATCAAAGGATTCCTGTGCTTCTTCATTCCAAATAAATCCTTTCTTCAGATCCTTCAACAGATGGAATAAGGGTTTGGCAAATCAGGCGAAATCCCAAATAAATCTTCTATAGTATCTGACCATTCCAAGATATACTTGGATATCTCAGACACTCTTTGGCACAGTCATCCGTTCTATGGCTTCGATATTCTGGGCTTGCGGCTTCAATCCACTAGTATCAATCATGAATCCCAGATATTCCAACTCTTTTTTGAAGAAGTGACACTTCCTCAGCTTAATCTTCAGTTGGCCGCGGACAGTCTCTTGAATAATTCTTCCAAGTGGTGTAAATAGTCATTAAACGTCCTACTGAACACATTGATATCATCCAAGTACACCAGGACGCATGAAAACTTCAAGTCATTCAATATAGCATCCATGGCCCTCTGGAATGTTGCAGGCGCATTTCATAGACCCTGGGCATCCTCATCAGTTGGTATAGCCCCTGCACATAAATAATCGCGCATTTCTCTTGGTCTTCTCTTGGCAAATTGATTTGCCAATATCCCAATATTGGATCCATCTCAGAGAAATAATTCACTTCTCCCAATAGATCTAGCGCATCATTGATTCTTGGTAGGGGATACAAATCATTCTTTGTAATCTTATTCAGCCTTCGGTAGTCAATCACCACCTGATTAAAGCCATCCTTTTTCTTCCTGATAAGAATTTGACTTGACAGGGACTTTAAAATGGAACTAGAAGCCCATGCTTCACTAGTTTGCTGATTTCTTCTTCCACTACTGCTTCAGCTGCCTTTTACCATCAAATTGATCTCATCCTGATGAGCAAATTTTCCCTAGTATTGACCTTGTGGGTCACATCTCTTGCACATACCAAATTGTGGTCATTTTGGGTGAATATTTCCCAAAACTTTTTGAACAATTTGAGAACCTCCTCTTGCTGTCCTTCCGTCAGATCAGCGAGTTGCTCTCAATCAACCAATAAGTTGAACCTCTTGGTTACCCTGGATGGTAATTCCATCTCATCAAGGGTCCCAAAACGTGGAATTTCCTCAGTTTGGCCATCAGGAATTCTCATCGCTTCCTAGGTCTGAAATTCATGGACCAATTAAATCAGTTTTTAAATACTATATTTCTTCTATATATTTTTTGTATTTTCTTTTGCAATATGACTTGCAACCTACAAAAAGGTTCAGAGGTCCTTCTTTTCCCCTTCATCCAAACTGGGTCCTAGGTATACTATAACCTACCAGTTATCATGGTTCAAAATCTTATCCTCTTAAGATTTAATCATCCATTTGGTTCAGTGGTCCTCTTCTGGGAATTGACCAAAATCTCAGGACATAACCATTTAATGGTTCAGAGGTCCGCTGGGAACATTGCAACTATTTTCTCTTAGGCCAATACTTCCAATTTTTTAGTATTGACCTTTTTCACTATATGGCCAGCAGCGCTATCTCTTCACATATAGGCTACACTTGCAGACTATGGCAGTACTCTTGAATATATTAGGCCTTTAATCCAGACTGGTTATTTGTCCAACAGGTCCTAACTTCATCTCATATTTTGGCAACTGATGCTTGAATCTTTGTATCTCATTAGTCAACAGTTCCATTTAATTTGTTCAGATCGTTTTTCTCCTGAAAACGATTTTTGACCTTTGTGGCCATCCTTAATTACACAGGTCGTTCTGGATTCGTTAGCTTCATCCAATTTCTCCTGAATTGATAAACTCATCTCCAGCAACTTCTATTCATTAGTTGAGTTTATTGAGTCAAACGATTTTCTCCACTATCTTGGTTAAAACGTTTCCTGTTTTGACTTCATATCTTCATTAGTATAGCAATCCAATTTTCCTTATTAATTGCTTCCTATTTCAACCAATGCCTCATCTAAACACCCGCTCCTCAGAACTATTTTTGTGGACCCAATTTCAACCTGAGTTGATCCTTCTGTTCCTTGGGACTATTTCAAACAGACCCAATTTCAATCCCAGTTGGCCCTGCTAATCCTATTCATCTCAAGTAGATGTTGGGTGGAACAGGTTTTCTTGCAGCACTAGATAGTTCCATGTCTAGGCTGAAAGTCCTTTTCCTGAATATTGACCAACTTCAATTCGCTTCACTTGGAGCTCCACTTCTGAGATAGGTGAACGCAATTTAACGTGATCCAATTCACGTTCTATCTTCATTAATGTTACTTCCCCTAGTAACATATTGTCAGAATTAGAAACATCTTCATATGACATCTTTCTTAGTTCTTCTACTCAACTACACCCCTGTAGTGAGCACCACTTTGTAAAAATTTATGGGATTAATTATTTTTGGACAATAACCCCTATAAACTTATTACTTGAACATATTCAGTTTTCATGAAATTTGTCCACATTGTATAGTTGTTGATAATTGGTTGGTAATAATATGACGACTATTATCCATAGTTAAATGGAAGTCCTAAATATTGACCCAAATGCTCGGCCAGTATTTCTGCTCAAAGCACTTGTGATGTCTCAAAATAGTGATTTGTTCCCTAATATCATCTAACCTGATTTTCTCATAGATTCCCATTGACAGTTTCTCCAGTTTGACACACAGTTGGCAGCAATCCCCAATTTGATTCTGCTTCTTCTCTGGTCTCTGCTCAGATCCTTACTCTTTTCCTTAATGAGTCTCCCAATTATCGCACACAGCAATAATATCCCTTAAGAAAAAAATAGAACAAATGGATGCTGATAAAGTTACTAAGCTGGTATATCTACTGTATACTCTGTACTACTTAAAACATATTCTGGATAAAGACTATCTTTTTATTGGTGAGTTCTAGGTAATTTTATAGTGGGGGATTCAGCAATCAACCCTCAGTTGAAACCTCTTTGATGAAACATCAGATGCTTCCATTGAATTACCCATCCTCGTCTCAGCAGAGATATCTTCCCCATCCTGGCTAGGATTCCATCACTGAACATCCTCAAGACCTAAAACAAAAAGAGTCAAAAATGTGTCCCTATTGTTTTCCTCTCAATCCAAGCGAATCAACCATATTTGTCAAGTGACCTGCTTACATAATGGGACTTGTTAACCATTAAGGCAAATCACAAACCAAATGTATGATTTTCTAGTTGCAGGTGGCGTCACTCGCCTTGCAACCTACTCCTTACATTCCCAATTAGTTGGTGATGAAACCTGACTGATCCCAATTGGTACATCTGATAGTTAATCACTATCAGATGCCCCTATTTCATTGGCAACTCTGCCCGACAAGAATTTAAGCAACATCCAGATTGATCCTCAACAGATCTAAACAGACGATTATCCTAAAACTTCTAAACATAGTTACCCTGAGATTAAGTTCAACTGGTTTCCAATTTATCTCCCATTAGGGAATTATTTCTAGCGATTCCTGGTAATCTAGATGGCTGGGAATATGGGCAAAGATACTAACATGGGATAACACCAGATTCTGGCAATCTGTGTTCAGTCAGCTCAAGAAATTATTGCCTTTCATTGGTCAGTGAAACCAAACATCATTATCTTGAATAATCATAAAATGCTGGGGCTTTACCCTGGTGGAATGTGTGTAGTTTTGGTGTGCTTCAAAATCTTTCTTGCTACACTAACAGGTGAATCCTGTCTGATGACTTTATTGACCATGGGAGTGACTTCAGGGGCCATCCCTGAAATTTCACCAAATGACCCAGGCAAGTTCTAGTGGGTTTTTCTTCACAAGTGGAGTTTCAGGCGTTTCGTTTTCAGATCCTTCCACCTCCATTTGTGCACAGTTACATCTATTGTCCTCCAGTTCTTCTATACGCTTCAATTTTCATGCTATTTCTTCAGTATTCCAGCAAATGCGTTCTCTGTCTGCCTCTCGCTCAGTCTTCTGGAACAAGACTTCTTTAATCAGTTCATCTCCTTTTTAAATCAAGAGTTGACTTTTCCACAGAGATTGTTGTAGGTTTTTTCCATTTGTTTTACCTCTTCTTTGGCCTTCATCACCATTCTTTTGTTTCAGTGAAGTCAGCTTGTGACGGCATGTTAAGCGCGTTCTTGTTGATGGTTTCAAGTTCTATCCAAAGCTTGCATAGTAGTTTTTATAAGCCATGTTTGGATTGATCTTATTACATTTGGTTAAACTCAAATACCCATATAATGAGCGCAAATTTTTATATCTTTGGGAGCTTGAGCCTCAATTTAGTTCCAATTGATAAAATTACTGATCTGATTCCTCATTTTAAATACTACTCGCTTCCACTCCATTTTTTAACTGCACAGGTTCCTTTTATGCGTGTTCTTGAATTGTTAATATGATATAATGGTCAATAGTAGTATACAAACTACTATTCTTTTTGAGATGATAACCAATAAATAGTGATTAGGTCCAACGCTAACCTGGTGCTTGTCCTTATGTTGACTTTTTCTGAAATGGTAGATACTCCTTCCCTATTTTGTCTGGTAGAACTTAACCTAGAATAAGGTTCAGAGGTTTTTTTTCCTTCTTGTTAGGCAGAGTTTTCATAGATCAACAATATTATAGACAAAAAATCTTTTTGTCTATCAGCTTTAATCTCAAGATCAAACAGAATAAATTATAAAACCATATTAATAATTATTTTATCTAATACTGTTCTGTTTTATTATAAAATGATAAGGGAAATTTATATGAATTTGGCACACAATTTTCCAGTTGGCGCCCCAATTGAAACAGTGTCTGTTGCCAATAAACTCACCCTCCAGGTTGCGCAAAACAATTATCTTCCTCAGCAAACTAATCAGGTTATATCCCCTACTCGACTGCAACCTTTTTTTAGTTGAAATGAAGAACACGTCCCAACTTCTTCACTCAACTCCCATCAATTCACCCTTAACAGGTAACAAACTGCTTAAGTAATGGGGCTCTTACCCATTACAGCAGATTGTGATACAGAAAGTTTAACATAATATTTACTCTATGACTGGCGTCATTACTCTCCAGCAACTCATAAACCCCTTAGTTGATTGGTAACTAAACTTCATTTACCCCATTAGATTAATTAAGTTATTGATAACAAAAATGACACACTAATTGCTTGTTATTGTTGGGGATTATCCCCAGTGAACCAATCATCAATCCAACATATTGTAATCTGATGGTCAATAAATAACTGTTGAAATATTTATCTAAACAATAGTTATCATATATATAATCAATAACTCCAACATCCACTAATGGGAAGAATCCCCTAGTGGCCAAGCAGCTTAAAAATAATCAATGAAGCTGAGTAATGTGGGCAAAAGTCCCAACTCCCAGCATGCGCCAATGAAGGCAAAATTCCAGAATTTTTAATGTATCAGTGCATAGAAGTACTAAGATTTTGGAAGGCAAGCCAATAATGTGAGGACAGACCATCAAGAAAATGTTTGTACTTTAAAGATTTTGAAAACTAAGAAATTATTCCCAATAAAGAAAACAAATCTCCACTTATAATACAGTCAATATGGGTAAATGTTTAGTAATTGACTGTATAATTTATTGTCAGATATTATAAATTTGGAGATAATAATATTAGCTTTGAGTCTGTATTATTATATCTGATGCTATATATTATAAATTGATATATGTAAAAAACTTTTTAATTACAAGGTAATTAGGGATTTGTAACCCTACAATATCAATTTATTTAACCAAGGCAAACCAACCAGGGGACAGACAAAACCTTAACTAGAAAGTAAACATTGACATGAAACTGAGCACAGTCAACTCCATCATAGAAAGTTTTTGCACCTCCAGATTGGGACTTGTATTTTTCTAGTTACATCATAGGTGAAGTTTCCATGTTATTAGACCTACTAACTTCCAATAGCTTCCTTTTACTGACACCCTGATCAATGTGCAAAGGGCAGGAATTGAACCCACAACCTTCAGGTTGGTAGCCGAATACCCTAATGACTCACCCTCCAACCTGGCCCTACAATTTCACTTAATAAAATTTGACTTAAATGTCCATTATTAGAGGTCATTTCAGATTGAGTTTAATATTGATTTATTATTAATCAGTTTACATTCAAATCAATTTCTTATTAGTAATTGAATTGTTTAGGTACTTTTCTACAATTGTTCAAAGGATCAAAGACCTAGCTTTACTGAGACGCATCAAAAGAGGTGCTGTTTTAGAATTATTTTCTCATTTCAGTAAGATGTTGATACAGAGGTAAAGTTGGATGTACAGCAGGAAACCTCATATGTGGAGAAAAACCTCTGTTATGGATAAAACTCCAGAAATTATGCCTGAGGACATTGGTTCAGAAGTGGGGTAAAGATAGGAGTTAAGGGTGAAGATGAAGTTAGCATCAAAAATGACCCTATTTAAAACCTTAAATTTAAGCTTAAGGGAAATATAAAAATAGTATTTTATTTAATAAGGCCTCACTTCTTTAATACCTTAAGTCGTATTGCATCTTACTTTCACTATATCATTCAGAAAGATCAGAAGGCGGGTAGCCATTGTTTAATTAGTTACAAGAGAAAGAACAGCTTTCAGTTTTAATTTTGAGGAGTTTACATCTAATGAACCCTATCTTTCAGTCTATTGTCTTCATACAATGAACATCTAAAACTTTATCTTTACTCCAAAATGAAGAACCAACCATTTTAAGTAGCAAAAACTCTAACAGACAAGATATTTAATTTAACAGGGATTCAAGTTTTGCACCAGGAAGGGAGTTTAAATTTTATTGTAAATAATTACTGGAAAAAGAGGCACTGAAGTGAGGTAACCTTGAGTAATTTAATACTGCAGCTTGGCATTTACATATAAAAGTGTGGGCGTGGGGATGAGGTCTTCCATAGTAGAATGTACTATGATCAACATTAACAACGTCAATCACTTTAAGCCTTATTCTACATGTATTCATATGTAGTCAAAAGATTAAAATTACTCTTTAATGCTGGTCAGACCACTTGCAACAAACTTTAAATAAAGTGATATACTGAGAATTAAGAACAAATAGGTTTTCCTAAGCACAGTAAACATTGCATATATAAACAAAATGGCTTCTATAGGAACAAATTATAGTGTACTCAGTTTTAAACTTGTTTTCTAGAAATTAAAATTGCTAACTTTATAAGTCTTTTCTCTGTCATAATAATTTTGAAATGAAATACTGTAATCCAAGAGAATTAGAGCATAATAAAATGTTCAACATCATATTATTTTATTTCCCATGAAAATATATAGGATTTAACTATGTTTAATTTATTAAGATTTTGAGTGTAGACCAGTGTTATAGAAGGCTTATATATGTAAAGAAGTAATTTAGATAACTTTAGGATAATGGTAGAAAAAAGTTATATAAAATAAAGCAGTATAATAAGATGTATAGATTTTGAAGGTATAAGCAAATCATCAACAAAAAATTTTTAAAAGGGTTTATAGTTACAGGTTCTTCTAAAAAACTACTAAAAGCTCAAAAAATATTTATTCAACCTTAGGTAAAAGTAGATAAAAGCTTCTAAATGAATGAATATATCTTAAGTTTTTAAAATTAATGTAAGTTATAATTCTAGTCACAATACATTGCAATACATAAAAGAATATAATATTATAACTATAAATAACATAGCATAAATGACTGGATGATCCAATAATATTATAAAAACTTAATTTAAAGTAGATTAAGTCATAGCAGATTACTACAAGCAAAGCCAAAAACAGCAGCTCAAAATATCCATATGTACATGAATTGTTTTGTATAAAGTATCTTAACTATATCATATACTCACTATGAATTATAAAGTAAAATTGATCCACTTTATAGCTAATAATTTGACCATCAATTTAAACACTATAAATAATTTTACTTTTACTAATTTACAACTCATTAGTCACCTTAAGACATTTCTTTTCATTATTTGGTATCTGTATGGCTTCAAAAGTTTTTTTATCAATATAGCCTACCTTTTCTTTAAGTTAAATGAAATTAATAGTTCATTATATATATTTCTAAAAAATTCTCAAAGGACAAAGTTTTAATTTATAACTTGTTAGGTAAAGATTATCTAAGAAAAATATACTTAAATCTGGGTATTTATTTCATAAGATCTAGAAACTAAAAACTATATATAAAGTACAAAAAAGGCTATTCTTCTTATAAAAAAGATCTCTTTATTATTTATTTATGTTGTTATGATAATGGATTATGTTTTATCGTATAATCTGTCATGTTAAGATAAAGTAAGTGGTGGCGATATAGTACATAGCACATCCAACTACTAAACTGGAGGTTTCATGGAAGCGGCTTATAAATCTATGAATAACCTACCATTCTGGATGCTTAAACACCCAAGTAACAAACTAGATTATCAGAGGTATAGCCAACCACAGTACTTATATTTATTAGGGATTGGTATAGCTTGGGGCTGATGACTTAAATTCGGGGTTAGCAACACCCCAAATGAGCCAAGCAGTAGTGGTGGCCGTGGAAGAGGATCCAAGAGAGGTAGACTTTACTGGACAGACTGCACCATGGAGAATCTCTGTCATTAGGGGAAGGGAATCTCATTTAATGAACTATAGAACTTAATAAGTTTTACTGGAGATACCTTAAAGAGCAGGGTAAGATTTTGATGCTATAAAGCATCAAGAATTTGAGACAGTTATAGATAGGACCTGTTGAAATAAGCGCAGAGGCACTACACTTCAGGTGTACAGGTTATTACACTCAAAATATAATGTACTGTTAGATGACAGTAACCTTGAGAAAACTTGCACAAAGGAAACCTTTTTAGAAATAAGGGTTTTTCTAAATAAAGTAATAATCACTGTAGTATCTACTACTGACAATGGCTTTATGGCTCATTAATGTAATCCTTGGCTGTAGGCTTTTCCAGAGACGTCAGATAAAGATCACCATCCAGGTGGGAATCCTGATTAGATTTCTTTCCTTACTTAAGTTCCTTTTGGTGCAATTTATGGTTACTAAGCAGAAATCAAGGGTGGTAAACTAGCGTAGTAATATCTAAATTAGGCCAGGGAAGCGAATGACTAGGACTCAGAGCATTTCCATAATAGTTGCAATCCACTGATTGCAATCAAACACTGGCAGGTGGTTGAAATAAAAATATTGATCCTATTACTGATTATTTTATGCCAGCGCATGGCAAGTTAGAGTATTAATATTAGAATAGATAATAGCAGATATGATAACTGAGACCATGAGCTAAGGTGATCAGTAAATTAATGCAGCAGATTAAGCACCTGTGGATATAATTCTTCAATATGCTATCATAACTACCAAAAAAGGCGTTAAGACAATATCACCATTAGTAATTTAAAACAACTTTGGCTAATTCTTATAAAGTCAAGGCCCACAAGGCGAGGCAAGTCATAATAACCAGTCAAACCCTTATCTAAATATTGTTTAAAATTTTTAATTAATTAAAATGTTTAAACAAATGGTTGGTCAAACTAATTATAACATTTCACCTCACCTGACCAACTTTCATGGTTGTTAATGACATCATAATTAGGACCAATGCTAAGGAAAAAGCAGCATTTCAGGAGGCCAAGAAGGTGAAGTTGGCTGGCCTCCCTGACCTCAAGCATACCATAGATCAACGCTGGGTTAAGACGAAGTATGCCCAGGATGGTCCTAAGGATGCAAGAGAAGTTCAGCCCTATATAACACCAGGTGAGTTAAAACAAAATAGCTTTGCAATAAACAATGATGGTTAACTTAAGTTTTTAGGTGAATGGGGTCTTGAAACCTATTTGCTTTTTAAAAATTTCTACTAAGAACAGCTGCTCTAATATCAATTAGCTGAGTTTTGTCAATTACAAGTACAGTTTATTGCCTGATGAAAGCATGCGCCTATTGGTGTGCCTCAGCTTAGACCCACTTCCTTAAATTGATTGATTTCCTGTATTCCCTTAAATTTCTCATGTCTAGACCAATCTCTCCCATTGGTCAACTTCTTCCATAATAAACCCCTTCACTAGTTTACTGTTTTATAATTTATGTTATCTTGGACGATTCTGTGCATGGACCTCTTTGAGGAGGTCTCACGCAACATTAACCACTTACTTTTAACTACCTTAATTTTATCTTCCCGCGCACCATTGGGCCACCTGGTTCCCTCTAGCCTAGGACGCCTATAAATTACCCCTCCGAGAACTGCATGGCTCCCTTTTGGTTCCTTCCTCTACTGATAACCATTCTCTACCTAAGTTATTCTAGCTAAAGGACCCTCTTCTGGGCTCTAGTAACATTAGTACTAATGACTAGTTCCCTGGCGTTGGCCCTGTGCACCATGCACTGCCACTCTGGGAACAGGAGAGTTATAGACACTCTTCTTACACCAACACTCAGGGAACAAAGATGAGTGGGGTTCAGATGGTCTATTGGAAGCCCATGGCTGTAAGGCCAGAGTGCAAAAAACTCTTCTTGTGGAACTTATCGTGCACCTTTTGATAAGGCAGCCCTTAGTGGAATCCTTATAGTGTATGCATCAGTAAATGTCTTCCATATAATCTTGAAGGGGCCTATGCAGATGTAATCTATTTTTCTAGAACCTCCAAGTATATTTTTGCAATACCAGATCAACTCCCCTATGCCAACAGCAGGTAAGGTATGCCAATCTTTGTAATCATGATTCCTAGACCGGGCTTTCTGAGACATCACATTGGAGTATACTGCGCTTTGTAGCCAGATTGATGTATGAGTGAGCTTTTCAAAGTATCAGTTGAAAATCATGTTTACTTCATTAACACATGAGTATTAGATTGGGTAGCGAAGGTTTATTCCAATATAGTAACTGGAACAAGGGATTTCTCCATGTCTGAGTGATAAGCAATGATATAAACAGAAATTGTGGAAGGCAAGAAAAGGTTCTAGCTAGATGAAAAGCTCATAACCAACTTAATAAAATTATAATTAGAGTATTGCTTACTAGTCCAACAGTGCCGTTGGTCTCACGATGATAGGGTGTAGATAATACCCCTCTTATACCAATCAAGTCATTAAGCTTTGTGATAATTTAAGATGCAAAGTTAGTCTTTATATGTTAAAATAAACTGGGGCAGCCAAGATGATGAGCTATGTTTTTTAGGATAAACATTAGTAGTTGTTGTAATTAGTAGATTTTTAACTGCTTTGGCCTCCACCCATTTAGTGAGGTGAACAATGGCCATAATATATATTTCAATTGGCCACGACTGTTAGTCAAGGGCCCCTATAAATTTTTTAGGTTTACTTCACAGTTTTGAAGCGTACTTGAGCTTTTGTGGTTTAATATTATAGGTGTACAGTGACAAATGTATGAAAGTAATTATACAGTTGAGTTTTTCACAACTATTAGTATCAAACTTGACTAAATGATCACCAATAGACAGGTGCTGACGCTCATCCTTATGGTAACTTGAAAACACTTCTGGAAAAGGAAAACAATCCTTTCAATAGTGCTAAAAATAGTGTTAAAAGAAACAATCCCTTCAACTCTTCACACAAGAGTACTGGAGATCACTTGGTCAAAGAAAACCTATCTTTTCACCTTTAATTACAATAGATGGCACAGAACAAAATAGATAAGGTAAACTATCTCTTACACTCTAATTACAAGATCCAAAAAAATATAACTATCTGATTGATTGTCATCAAAATTAATCTGTCTTGTTAATTTGACAAGTGGTTTAAATTAAAGAGTTTAATTTTTGGCTCTTTCATTGGCGCCCCAGTGGGAACAGCATGCATTACTGATGACTTTAGCCCTAAGGGTTTATTTAAAAATATGAACATTTCATCCGCCTAGTCAGTTTCTGACACCAACTAGATTTCAACCACTTCCAGTTTGGATTACAAAACAGCGTGTCCTAACACCTTTATCCAACCCCAGCGGATTAACCTTTTCAAGCTAGTGACCTGACTAGGTAATGCAAAAAATTACCTATATATATAGCAATACGCATTACTTAGGCTAACCTATAAGTTACTTTTATGAAAAGCATCCTTACCGCTTCAATAATCCAACAATCACCATTTTTGATGGCGACACAGGCCAAATTATTCACATAAAGATAATATAATTGAGTACTTAGCCTCACCTAAGTTCTTTTTTAAATATTGTTGGCAATTATGGCCAACATGCCATTAATTTGACACCAAAGTTGGAATCAAATTATAATAATGATTCTCTGTTCTGCGCTCCCTTGGCAACATAATGAGGGTAAATGAATGGCTACATAGAGGTGCCTAGGTTGGATAATGAAGATTGGAACTTACCCTTCTCTAGAGGTTCAGAGGTTCTTAGAAATCTTCAGAGGGCTATAGATATTTCTGTTCTAGAGAATTAAACCTATAACTAAAAAATAGGATTGTATAAAGTACTTTATTAAGAAATTAGTTAGTACTATTTAAATTACCATGGCGAAAATTGGGAATGTGATTAGTGATAGGCAAATATGACATGTGAGGGTGAAAGGAGATTCAGGAATGCAGGAGGCAATGGCACAGTCTAGGTTCAGAGTTTAATTGGATCATAATTCCTTATTGAAGTTTGAACTGATTTTAAAGTGATGATATAAAAGTTATGAGGTTTTCATTATTTGTTATTAGGAAGCCAATAGGTGATAAGGCATATGTGTAGTGTAAGATGGCTAATTGGGTGAGTATAGGAGTCAAACACTGAATACATCCTCAGGCCTAATGTTAATATGATAATAACTAAGCTCCGGCAATCTTCCCTAATTCATAAGCCAGTGGAGCATCACTAGGGCAATTTATCCAGAAATCATTTGGTCATAAACTCAAATTTATCATGGTTCTCTTTTTACTTTTTTTTTAGTACTAGATGGTCCCAACGGTTCTCTTTTTACTTTAAGAATAGGAATATTAGTGATTTCAGGTGTTATGCACAATTCTATTGTTAGATAATGACTATAATAATACTAGCCTTAACCCTAAATAAATATCATATAGTGATTATAAACTGATGTTGATAGTAATAACATTAAACTTGCATCGATGATGGTAATTGGCAACTTGTAACCCTAAAGTCAAGGCTTCACCTAAACAAGGTTAAAACCAACATAGCTCCCTCCACGTCACAACTGGGGGTGACATTGATTTTGCCAGGATTAGTTAGCCTCGATAGGATACCAAATTACCAGAGTTAGGATGAGTGAGACAAAACAAGGCATTTTGGTAAGACATTAGCCAGTCAATCATGTTGCTTGGCTCCATCTCACATTCACCGGAAAGTTGGTTATAGAAAAGAGTATCTTAAAGATATAAGTTTCATTCTCTTTAAAAAATTGATTTTAAAAAAAGTGTGGATCCCAAAGTTTGATTAGTTCACCCAGCATAGTAATGGAACTTTGGTTTTGGCGTTAGGATGGAAGAGCTGAGTGTGAAGACAAAGGTAGTTGGTTAAGCTTTCTTTCAACATACAGCTCAGCCTTGTCATTCTTAAAGTGGTACACGTTCTTGTCAAGACAGTTGATAGCACTGGCTTGAGAGTTGAGGCAGAAAAGGGGTAGAGGAGTGTAGGTATCACTCTTTTATTTCTGGAAGATGGGAGTAATGGTGAAGAGGAGGGGGTTAATCCAAAACCGACAGCAAAGCTGCTTAAAACAGCTGTATAGATAAATTTAACCAATCCTGAAATTAAAATCATAAAGATGCTCCAGGGATTTAAAAGCAATCTTCCACAAGCAAAAACCTCAGTATCCTCCTCTAGAACTTTGAGGGTGAGTTTGTGGATAAGGTAAAGCTTTTAACTTAAGTTCAGGCCAGTAATCATGGTTTAGTATAGATAATTTGGTTTTAGGACTACAGTAACTATTCATGATTAGACATCTAAGTTAGTGAATTTGGCTTAACCATCTAAGTCCTCAATGTCCAATATAACTTATGATAAAAAAATTTACTTGGTAGGTTTTGACAACTTGCTGCAAATTCAGCTTGTATTCCTGGAGCAACCTCAAGTTTTTGGGAGCTAACTGATCCAAAGTAGGAGTCAAAATGGCAAATGAAAAGTGTTGGAGTTGTTCGCCCAGTCAACACAAAGGCGAGTAATTTTGATTTTGGACTCTCTTGAATTAAAGATGGCAGCTGGGTAGTTTGTAACTGGTATTGATGAAAGATCAGTAACTATAAAGAGTATTGCGGAGTTGCAATTAAAATTTATAGATAGAAATTGGAGGAAGTTTATAGTGGAGTGAACAATTGTCTTATTGGAAGAGTTTTTGAGGATAAACTCAAAAATGGTGGACTGTCCGAGCTTTTGCCATCAATCTTGAGGCATTTAGGATTGACAGCATCTCTAGCTGACTTGGCAGAGGTGAATCCCACTTCAGTGGGAGGAGAGCATGTGGATAAAGTGAGGAGATAAATGTAGTTAGATTTGGCTTACCATCTAGTACTAAAAAAATGTAGTTAGATTTGGCTTGAAGAATTTTAGGCATAAAGAGAAAATGGGAATTATTTGGCAGGTAGGAGAATGCAGGTGAAGTTGAGCACAGCTTCATATCAACATTTAAAGGCAGTCAGGTGGTAGTTTTTAGAAATCCTAAAAATAATGTCAATTTTTTTCAAAGAAGCTTAGTTTTCTGACACCAGAAGGAAATCCTAAAATGTTGGTAAAAAATAAATACTAATGACAAAAATTGGTTTACTACCACTGCCTCCCTAAGTTTGATCCCATTAGATGAACTTTGGATAGGGGACAATTTTGACTGTGAAGATGTTGCACACCAATGCCCTGAACCAAGATAGCGAATAGCAAGGCGGTCCATGGAGTTCCTGGCTTATCATATGCCATGCGTGGAGGTTTTATGGGTTTTATCCTCCTTTCCCGTTAATTTGTTTCCCCATTAATTGGTGCAGTATTGTCATAGGCCGTCCCAAACTCAGATAAAAATTAAAATTAAATAAAAGGTTTAAAATAAATTATAGTGGTATATGGGGGAAATTTGGTCTCAATTTCACTTGACTTGGCTAAACCAAGTGAACTGTTAGGTTTTCCAGAAGCCTCAGTTAAAAAAAGATTTGGCGCCAAATCCTTTGTTTTTGGTTGGGCCATTTTAGCAAATGAGAGACTTAGCGTTGGGAAACAAAATGACGAGGAAGCTTTTTAGTTTGTCTGCTCCATTTATCTCTTCAAGAAGTTATATATTTAACTGCAAGATAAAAATCAAAATTTTCTTGGATTTTGCATTTTTAACATCTAATACATTGGCTGTAGCAAGTCCAGGTTTTTTTGGAGATCTTCATCTAAGAAAACAGGAGATGGCAGTGAGGTATTTGGTTTAACTGAGGTAAGCCCAAGTTTTAGTAACTTATCCCAGATTTTTTGAAATAGGCGGGTAGATTTTGCAGCACTTTCTCAAAAAGTTGTTATAGAATTGGATAAAAGTATTGTTATTCATAGCATCATAAACCATAAATTAATACTTCCTCTACCACTTTGTCATTTTTGGGTGAATAATTAATATCTGCAATTTGTTCAACGGCAATCTTGGCATAATCTTTTATATACCAAGACTACTCACAATATCAAACATCGTGTACCATTAATTTTTAATTCTTATTTAATTTTATTGCTGTCCTCATCATTTTAATTAGTCCATAGCTCAAGCTGTTCATATCACTTGTGACATTTAAGTAAGTTTGAGCTCTGTAGAACTTCCTGTAGTGACCCAGTTCATATCTGCAAGATAGAGGGTCTCTATCTTTTACTAATCTATCCTTGTTTATATCTCAGGTTCTCCTAAGGGTGATTGAATTTTTAAAACGACAACTCAGAGTGCCTCTGTAGTGAGAGCCAGATCTTGGCTTTGATTTCACTTGGTTAAGCTGAGGGTAGATGATTGGCTACTTAAAGGTGCATAGATCAGACAACGGAGGTTGGAACTTAACCTTCTCTAGAGTACAAATGTTCCTAGCAATTCTAAGAGGGCTATAGATATTTCTTTCCTAGAAAATTGGACTTTAAACTAAAAAATTATAGGATTTCAAAAAGTACTTTATCAAGAAAAATGGTAGTACTATATAAAATACCAAGGAAGGATCAGGAATGTGATGAGTAGTAAGAAAATACCACGTGTGAGGGTGAAAGGAGATTCAGGAATGCATGAGGCAATGGAAGATACCAGGTTCAGTGTTGAGGTAAATCATGATTCCTTGTTGAGGGCTGGCTTAAAGGTCAAATAAAGGTAACACAGCTAAGTGGTTTCTTATATGCTAATAGGAAGCCAATGGGTGATAAAGCATATTATGTGGCATAAGTTACTGATGGTGTGAGTAAAGAAGTTAGATATTGAATACATCATCCAGTTTCTTATCATAGTGATAGTAACTCAGCTTGATTGTTCTTCCATATCTCATTAGCCAGTGGAGCACTACTGGGAGGCTTATCCATAATTTGTTAAGTCATAAACTTAATGTTATTAAGCAAAAGCGCTTAGTACTTGAAAATGGGATTATTAGTGACTTCAGGTGTTAAGCCCAAGAAAATCATTGTTAGATAAAACCATAATAATAATGGTCCACAACCCCTAGAATATTAAATGATAATTATAAACTGATGTCAATAGTAATAACAGTAAAGTTGACATTGATTAAAGTAATTGGTAAACTGTAAATTTGAAGTCAAGGCTTCACCTAGACTTTGGCGAAGTCTGGCAATGATTTGACAATATCTCATATGAAATATTTTAAAAAATACAACTATTTATCTGGATATTCAATAAATAAAAAATATATTATTGTCACTTGTTAATAAGTCAACCAAAACTATGATCAAGAAGATTACGAAAATAAGTGTCTGTTACAGCTGTATAGTGGCATGCAAAGGTACTAACATCATGTAATTGCTCAGACTTTACACTCATCAGTCAACACAAACAGTTTATACAATTTACCTTGTTTTTCAATATACAAGGCAATCTTATATGTTTCTGAAGCTAATAGATAGTAAATTTATTTAAATTGAGAGCGTGGATAAGGGAAAGAAAATTTTTAAGGCTCATAGTGTCATGTCTTATGATAAAATTATTGGTATAAACTGTAAGGTAAGAAGAAGTTAGGGCCAAAGGTATCAAGTTAGCTACCATCCCAAATCTCAAA